>JAXIVJ010010313.1:0-10000 GCA_036785665.1 Chirona hameri
TGTATATATGTATATATGTATATATGTATATATGTATATATGTATATATGTATATATGTATAATATGTATATATGTATATATGTGTATATGTATATATGTATATATGTATATATGTATATATGTATATATGTATATATGTATATATGTATATATGTATATATGTATATATGTATATATGTATATATGTATATATGTATATATGTATATATGTATATATGTATATATGTATATATGTATATATGTATATATGTATATATGTATATATGTATATATGTATGTATGTATATATGTATATATGTATATATGTATATATGTATATATGTATATATGTATATATGCATATATGTATATATGTATATATGTATATATGTAATACTGTATACTATGTATTATATGTATATATGTACTTATGTATATATGTATATGTATATATGTATATATGTATATATGTATATATGTATATATGTATATATGTATATATGTATACATGTATATAGTATATATGTATATATGTATATATGTATATATGTATATATGTATATATGTATATATTGTATATATGTAAGTATATATGTATATAATGTATATATGTATATATGTATATGAAATCTTGCTTAATACGAGCTTCGTTTTGGGCCTTTATTGCCGTAACAACCGCAATCCGCACCACACTCACACAGCGCGTCACAGCACATCCGCACCGCGTCACGGTCTCCGCCAGAAATCCCCCCGCCGAGCGCGGCCGGGACCCCGGTCACCTCGGCACGCTCGGCGCCACCCAATCACCGCTCAGCCTGGTCACGTGCAGGCTGACCGGACCAGCGCCTCAGGCCACCGGACCACGCACGCGCCCGAGCATGGTCGCCGGGGACCGGTCCGAGCGCCCGGCCGAGAATCAGCCAGACCATAACCTTACACTCTTTCCCCCTGTACCTGAGCACAAGCACTACAGTCCCCCTCACCTACACACATCTCGCTTCGCGCGCACATAACACTTCCGGGCAAACCACCGGCTCGGTGTGTCCAGCGTCACCCCAGTATCAGTAAGCGGCGAGTGTCTCGTTTCACCCGCGTATGGAGTTTCACGATGAACCGGATCGTTGCGCCACCGTGCACCCAGCCCCAGAATGGTCGGGAATGCCTGAAAGAACAAAGATTGGATCAGGAATTCGCGGATCCAAAAAGGAACCGAACAGTCAATGTTACTCGGTCAGACAATGGCCTCAAAAACACGTCATCCCTGCTACTCGGGCAAACCAGACAGAGCGGCTAGGCAATTCCCAAATACCCGACGTTATCCAATGTCAAACAACACTGGTTGTACAAGCTATCAGGTGCAGCCCAACCCGTCCAAAGCAACAATTCAGTTCCCGACCACAAGCAGGTAGGATCAGCCGCATTGCGGGTTATAACGGAAAGCGCGCCAGAACCCAAAGCAGCAGTACCAGACTGAATGTGAAATAGTCTGGGCTCCGTCTGACCCGAGCAGACCGCCTAGGACCAGCAGCTGTGCCATCAGCGACGGCTGCCGCTCCCTCTGACTCAGTATCCACATTTGCGGCGTCACAACTCCGGAATCACCACCGCTGAGCGGCGCCCCCACTCCGGATCAGGGCTAGTGCTCCGAGATGTCACCACATCTGGATCTCCGCTAGTGCTCCGCGGCGTCTCCACACCGGGATCACTACCCGCGCCCAGCGGCGTCTCCACACCGGGATCAGCACCAGCATCCTGCGGCGTCACGTTGGGATCACTACCAGCGCCCTGCGACGCCCCCGCGCCAGGACCAGACTGTGGAAGGTCACTCTGTGTCCTCAAAGGTGACCCAACTAGGCTCAGGTTAACGTCAGATAAATCTGCGTCATCACGAGTCATTATAGGTTTCTTTGCACGCCCAGACCGTTGCCGGCCAGCATCAACCGGCCCATCCACTACCCCTTCCACCCTGACGAAGGATCAGTCCCACCTGCGTTTCCCGCCTCGCTGTTCATATTTTCCAGCTCCTGTTCCGGCCACTGGCGCGGCTTGAGCCTATTGTGTGAACCCTCAATATTTGGCCAGTACCCTCCAGGCGTATAGTGTAATTAAGCTCTCCGTGAATGGACACAATAACGGCCGGCTTCCATGGCCGAACAAATTTGTAATATTCTCCTCGTTTCGGAACGTTTTTGAACAGAGACACCTTGTCTCCAATTTGATAAGAAAACGTGTTCAACTTTTTCTCATAGATCCGCTTGTTTCCTCGCGTTACTAGAGTGGGACATACGGATAGCCTCGCGATAAGCAGTACGTAGCCCCGCACACAATTTGTCGACATAGGACGCCACAGAGGTAGACTTCGACGCACGAGCTGCGTCGATTTCGACGTCGACAGGCAGGCGAGGCTCACGACCGAGCATTAGAAAGAACGGACTATAGCCCAACGACTTGTGCACCTGTGAACGATAGCCCAACATCAGGAGAGGTAGGTGCTGATCCCACTCATTGTGGTTGTCGTCCAGGTATTTGGACAACATACCGAGAACGGTCCTCATCATCCGTTCACACCGGCTATTACCCTGAGGATGAAAGCTGGTGGTGCTGGTTTTGCGAATACCCATGAGTCGACACACCTCTGCGATCAACTCACCTCTGAAATTTGCCGCACAATCTGAATGCAGTTGTTTGGGACAACCAAATCGAGAGAACAGATCATGAGTGAGAACACGGGCTACCGTAGTAGCAGTCATGTCTGGGAGAGGGAAAACCTCCACCCACCTGGTGAAGTGGCACAACATACTAGCAAATGTTTGTTTCCGCGCGCTGTGGAGGGGAGGGAAGTCAGGAAATCGATCGACACGATTCCCAGGGCTCAGAAGCATGCAATTCCCCCATCGGTGCTCGTGGCTGAGGAATTGGCGACTGGCGCGAACCGCACTTGTCACACTCTGCACAGAACCTGCGAATGTCTGCAGTCATTGCAGGCCACCAGAAGCGAAGCCGCGCCTGTGCAAGCAACTTTTCCGCGCTGAAGTGGCGCCTGTGGACCCGAATGCATGGAAGTCAAAATGCCTGGCACCAGCGACCTGGGAGCTACGATCTGGAGCTGCTCCGGTCCGTGAGGGCGCGTTCGACACACCCTGAACAAAACGCCCTCCAGCAAGCGGAATCTGTCCCACTGCCGCAACAGAGGCCGCATTTCAGCTGCCACATCACGCTTCAGCGGTCGGCTTCCAGAACTCAAATGACGGCAAATATCTGCTATCAACTGATCATTCTTCTGTTCGACCTGGATGAAACTCATCGACCAGTCATCGCTGGACACGTGGCGACATGCATCAGCGGTGTCAGTTTGACACGACGCATCTCTGACCTCAGATGGGCGTCTACTCAAAGCGTCTGCAACTACATTTTGGGCACCAGGCCTGAAAACAATGTCGAACTGAAAGCCACCGAGAATATCTAGCCACCTAGCGAGCATACCTGAAGGGTTTTTAAAATTTAGCAACCATTGAAGGCTGCTGTGGTCCGTTCGAAGCCGAAATTTCTTGCCTAAAAGGTAATGCGAGAACTCCTGAGTAAATACAACACAGGCAAGAAGTTCCTTTTTAGTAGTAGAGTAATTTCTCTGCGCTTTCGACAAGCGATGGCTCCCAAATGCTACGACTCGCTCTACACCGTCTTGCTCCTGGAGCAGGACAGCGCCAATCCCTCGTCGCTGGCGTCGCAGTCCAGTGTAAAGGCGGCCGCGTCGTCACCGAACCGGGGAAATGCCACCAGAGGAGCCTCACTGAGAGACCGCTTTAAAGCTCTCGAAGGCACGCTGAGCCTCATCAGTCCACCGGAATTGCGTGTCCCGAGCAGTTAGGCGGAAGAGGGGAGCAGAAATTTGCGCAAATTTTTCCACATACTTTCTAAAATAAGACGACAAACCCAAGAAGCCAGAGAGCTGCTTTGCTGTCCGTGGCACTGGCCACTCACGCACCTTCTTGATTTTCTCGGGATCTGTGGCCATGCCGTCGCCAGACACTACATGACCAAGAAATGTCACCCACTTCCGAAAGAACTGGCACTTTCGAAGATTTAACGTGAGACCTGCTGAGTTGAGGCGGACAGTGCTGAGTCCAATCCATTCAATACCTCTGTGAAACTGTTGCCGTGTACAATTATGTCGTCAAAATAAGTCACGCACGTTTTCGGGGTCAGGTCGCCGAGAACGATATCGAGCAGCTTCGCGCAAGTGAAGGGTGCTGAGCTGAGCCCAAAGCAAACTCGGGTGTACCGGAAGTTACCGAACGGAGTGGTAATGGTAGTTTTGTCTTGATCAGCTGGGTCTATGGCATCTAGTGATACGCCGAGTTCATGTCAAGTGTGCAGTACAACGAAGAACCAGCCAAAGCCTCCAGCGAGTCGTCAATGCGGGCTATTGGATAAGCGGGAAGTCTGGTGATCGAGTTGAGCCTTCTAAGATCAGCACAAATTCTATTGTCACCATTTTTCTTTTTGACCACACAAATGGGTGATGCCCAGCTACTATCAGATTTTTCTAAAATTCCCTGACCCACTAGCTCGTCCAGCTGAGCCCGCACCTCGTCTCTCAGATGAGGCGGCAAGCGACGTGGGGTCTGCCTGATGGGAGGATGATCTCCGGTTTCAATTTTGTGGCTCACCGCGTCTGTAACACTATATGACCATCAAACATCGGTTCGTATTTTTTCAGCACAGCAAGAAACGCTTTACGCTGCCCGTCTGAGAGTGCACAACCGTCCCAATCAATCATGCCCTCCAAACTGGACAAAGACGCGGGCTCATTGTCCGGCAACAACTGCTCTACAAAACCAACCTCAAGATCAGCAACTTCAGAGTGTTTTGGAATAGTGATGTGCTCAGTTGTGACATTACGCACCAGGAGGGGCACCGTTGAGCGACCTACATCCACAATGCACCGCACCACCTCCACCCCAGGGTGGCTCCACGTGGGCTCTGCCACCGCCGGCCCGCTGTACCCACAGTTGTGGACGTATGTCGGAATAATCAGCTCTGACCCCGGCGGAACCGAAAAATCTTTTCCCACCACCATCTTTCCCACAGAAGTCATCTCAGCCGATACCGTCCGAACAGACTCTCCGGGGGCAACCAGCAGCACTCTCCTGCGGAGATCGATCACACAAGGAACATGTTGCAGAAAGTCCAAGCCCAGAAGGCATGGGGTATCAATGGCCTCGGAAACAAAAAACGGAATCATATGAGAGATTCCTCCCAATTCGAATTTAACGGTCACTCTTCCTGACAGGGAAAGAGGATCTTTGGAGGCTGTCCTAGCCCGAGTACTGGTTTTGAGCAGTTTCACGCCAGTGAAGGAATCGAATACAGACTGATGCAATATGCTGATCGTAGAGCCTGTGTCAAGCAAACATCTGGTGACTGTACCAGACACTCTAGCTTCAAATGTCAAGTCATCCCGCAAGTGAATGCTGCCTGTCGCCCCATCTGGACAGCCGCCGCTCCCTACTGGCTCTGCCGCGCGCGGCTGGGGCCTCCCGCTCCGGGACCGTGAGCGGGGGCCCCCGGCCCGTTTTCCGAACGATCGGTGCGACAGACACGAGCCAAATGTCCTGCTTGTCCGCAGCTGTAGCACATGCGATTACGCAATCGGCACGAAGCCGCCAAGTGCCCCAGGGAACCACAGACGAAACACGCTCTGGTTGGGCCCCGGTGGCGCCCATCAACAGGTCCGAGGCGAGTCGTACCGGAGGGCGGAGCCGCCTCTGCCGAGACCGGTACACCTGCTGGGTTCGGCGCGCTAACGCGTCGCTCAAGCTGCTCTAGGCGGGTCAGGATCTGCTGCAGCACCGACGGCTGATCGTCGGCGACCTGTCTTACAGGGTGCGAGCGCAAACTTTCGCCCCGCATCATGCTTCGGACCCTCTCGACAGCAGCCGGGAACGAATCAATGCCATTGGATACCACATCAATTTGATATGACTCTGGCAGGGCTGCCAGGAAGCAATTTAACCGGAGCATGTCATTGTCGCTGCCCGGAAATGCATCTTGCACTAGCTTTCGAAATTTTATGACAAAAACGTCCAGGGATTCGTGGGGATCGAACCGCAACTGTCTGAGTTTGGCATGAGCATCGAGAGCACTGGGCTTCTCGAACAAAGCGCTCAGACCATCCACGGTCTGCTTATACGATTTCCGCTGCTCTCCTGTCAGAGACTCGTATGCATCTCGAGCCACCCCTGACAGACAAAGCGGCAAAAACGTGAGGCGTGTATCATCATTCCAATTATGAAGAGAGGAAAATCCCTCGAAATCGGACAGGAATCGGGAAAACTTCCCCTCCCCGGAGAACTTGGGAGATGCCATCGTGATCCCTCCTAACCGTACCCTCGCTCCCTGTGCCCCACCAGCAGTTCCCTCGGTCCCACCATGACCTTCAGCCCCCTCATTTTTCATGGTGACAAGAAAATATGAACACACACTTAGCTTTTACGGAGTCACCAGACAGCTGATCGGGGCACCAGACAGCTGATCGGGGCACCAGACAGCTGATCGGGGCACCAGACAGCTGATCGGGGCACCAAACAGCTGATCGTGGCACCACCGGCAACAGCAGGCGTGGCACCACCGGCAACAGCAGGCGTGCGGCCGACAGGCGAGCGGCCGACAGGCGAGCGGCCGACAGACGAGCGGCCGACAGACGAGCGGCCGACAGACGAGTGGCCGACAGACGAGCGGCCGACGAGCGGCCGACAGACGAGCGGCCGACAGACGAGCGGTCGACAGACGAGCGGCCGACAGACGAGCGGCCGACAGACGAGTGGCCGACAGACAAGCGGGCCGGCAGACGAGCGGCCGACAGACGAGCGGCCGACAGACGAGCGGCCGACAGACGAGCGGCCGACAGACGAGTGGTCGACAGACGAGCGATCGACAGACGAGCGGTCGACAGACGAGCGGTCGACAGACGAGCGGTCGACAGACGAGCGGGCCGGCAGACGAGCGGGCCGACAGACGAGCGGGCCGGCAGACGAGCGGGTCGGCAGACGAGCGGCTGCGATAGACGAGCGGGTCGGCAGACGACGTTCACCAGATGTGCACCCGCAGACGTCTTGCACCAGCAGCAGTCGTGTACCAGTTGATCACGAAAGAGCGCGGGTTCGATTTAAGACGCTGTCACCAATGAAATCTTGCTTAATACGCAGCTTCGTTTTGGGCCTTTATTGCCGTTAACAACCGCAATCCGCACCACACTCACACAGCGCGTCACAGCACATCCGCACCGCGTCACGGTCTCCGCCAGAAATCCCCCCGCCGAGCGCGGCCGGGACCCCGGTCACCTCGGCACGCTCGGCGCCACCCAATCACCGCTCAGCCTGGTCACGTGCAGGCTGACCGGACCAGCGCCTCAGGCCACCGGACCACGCACGCGCCCCGAGCATGGTCGCCGGGGACCGGTCCGAGCGCCCGGCCGAGAATCAGCCAGACCATAACCTTACATATATATGTATATATGTATATATGTATATATGTATATATGTATATATGTATATATGTATATATGTATATATGTATATATGTATATATGTATATATGTATATATGTATATATGTATATATGTATATATGTATATATGTATATATGTATATATGTATATATGTATATATGTATATATGTATATATGTATATATGTATATATGTATATATGTATATATGTATATATGTATATATGTATATATGTATATATGTATATATCTATCTATCTATCTATCTATCTATCTATCTATCAACACAACACACCAGACATATGAACCCCGCTTTAGACAAGCTAAGTAGCTGTTGGATAGCTCTGTTGTTTTGTGTATTTTTTAAGAACCACATTATATTTAGATATAAGGATTAGATATTTAGTTTTGTGGATCGTTTAGGTATTATTTTTAAGCATTCATAGTTAGCTGTTACCTCTTACTTGCTTTTTAAAGGACTTTTTATTCTAGCTTGTGTGCGCCAAAATTGTCTTAGTCTTATTTTTGTGTTATTAGTTGCAGGGTTGGATAAGTATATATTTTTTTTAGAAAATTAGGGATAATTAAGGTGTATTTAGTATTCAGTTTATTTAAGGATTATATATTTAGTCTAGTATTAGGTGCACTCATAGCTGATTTGTGTCACTAGCTTTACTTAGATCTAGTTAAGGTTTAGTAGAAGAAAAAACAAACAAAAAAACAAAAAAAAGTTAAGTTAAGTTAGTAAAGTATTGAAAAGTGCATAGTACCTAAGTTATATACCTAAGTTACTAGTGTATTCAAATGAGCATGACTAGGATGCAGGCGAAGGTAGCAGAGCTAGAGGCCCTCCAGGCTAGGGTAGCAGAGCTTGAGGCGCAGTTAAGTAAGTGTAGGTGTAGAGATGAGCCGCAGGAGGGTGTAGCTCCTGACCAAGGAACGTATGCGCAGATCGTGGTTAGGGGGTCAGAAAAGGAGCCTACAGGATCAGGGACCAGTGGTTGTTCTGATAGGGGCATAAGGGAGGAGGATCAGGCAAAGGTGGATAGTGCGGCTGGGGTTTGGAAGTGTGTTGGAGGGTCACGTTTCTGGAGACTCAACATTGTGGAAAGTAATGCTAGGGCCACAGACAGTAAGGATGAGGAGGGGTGCTGGGTAATGCAGGGTGGTAGCAGAATCTGAGGAGGAAGAGGAAGGGGATCAGGAGGGATGGACAAAAGTTCAGGGTAGAGTCAGGCAGTACAGCCTCAGAGAACATCCGCAGGTTACAATAGCAAATAGGTTCAGTGCGTTAGAGTCAGCAGCTGAAAGTGACAGGGAAGAGATTCAGCATTTAGTGGTTGGGGACTCAAGGGTAAGGCCCTTAAGGCGAACATTCTGTGGGAAGAGGGACAGATGTATAGTCAAACCAGGGGCAAGAGTAGTTGATATGGGCCCTGTCATTGAGGCAGAACTTGGTAGGAGTAGCCCGGAGACAGTTATACTACAGGTGGGGGTGAACGACATAGGACCTAGGCAGAGTGTGAGAATAGTAGCGGAGTACCGGAGCCTGCTGCAGAGGTTGAAGGAGTCCAGGAAACCAGTCATTGTGACTGGCATCCTCCCTCGCTGTGGAGCCAGTGAGGAGTGGTACTCGAGAGCTCTGTCCGTGAACAGCTCAGTTCAGAACTTATGTTCAGCTATGGGGCTTAGTTATGTAGACTTATGGGATCAGTTCTATGAGTGGCGTAGGTACTATATGAAGGATGGGCTTCACTTATCGGATGAGGGGGCAAGGGCTTTGGGAGATGCCTACAGAAGTGTCATTCAGGAAACTAGGTAGGAGGGGGTTCAGGGACGCTAGTACTAGGGCATCAGGAAGTAAGCATTGGTAGAAGTTCATGTCAGAATAGGACAGTAGATCATAATTCCCTCAGAATTAGTAGAGTCAGCTCAAAGTATAAGATCACATGTGTGTTGCTGAATGCCAAAGTATTAGGTCTAAATTTGATGAGTTTGAGTGTTATGTTGCCCTTGAAAAGCCTGATATCATTTGTGTAACCGAGACATGGGTTAGTGAGGGGTATAATAGGGATAGGCTACAGGATTTCGAGTTACAAGGGTATAACATGTTCTCATACTGCAGAGAATCACGGCAGGGGGGCGGAGTGTTTGTATATGTAAATAGCTTGTACTGCACTACTAGAGTTGATGATTCTAGTAAAGTAAAAGAAGTAGAATCAATCTGGCTTGACATTAAAATTGGTACAGGAAACAGAGGAAGGTTGAGGATAGGTGCATTTTACAGACCAGGGAATCTTCCAAGGAACTCCCAAGCTGAAACAGACCAAGATATTTGTGAGGAAATACGTAGGAACTTTCGGGCTCAGTGTCTTATTATGGGATATTTTAACTTAAGAGGATACGAAAGTATAGCAGAGGAAACAAATGAGTGTAGGTTGTATAGGCAAATCTTGAAGAGGAGATTTTCATGCATCAGTTTGTAACAGAGCCAACCAGACATTGCTCCATT
>JAXIVJ010010313.1:15000-47675 GCA_036785665.1 Chirona hameri
GAAAACTGGAGGCCGGGCCTTTATGTAGATGGATAGTGGTCGACCGACCAGAATCACCGATACGCCTAATCTAACTGTAGTTTGTTGACATTGTCCCGCCTGCTCTGCACGTGCAGCACACACAAGCACGTGGATACACAGTACACACCTTACGTATCCGACCACGTATTAACTAACACAACACCCTCTGTGTTTCAGGATATATAACCTCACCATCGTCACTCACCGATCCGGCGCCGAATATGACGTCAGCGCTGCTTACAAAACCCCATTGTACCGACTATGTCGTCTTCGGTGATGCGTAATGCGACATCATCCGTGTTACCAAACACGTCAGCGCTGATCCCGAACATGTCGTCGACACCGCCGCCGAACGCGACCAACGCGCATCTAAGTGAGGAGGACCTGGAACGTCGTCTCATCTACCTGATCTGGATCCCGTTGATGTTATTCCTGTGCTTGGTGGCCGTGCTGACCAACCTCAGCATCTGCCTGTCGGCGCGACTGTGCGCCGGCCGCTCAGCCCGACGCTCTGCTTCTCCGTGAGCCTGGCCGGCACGGACGCGTTCGCAGCGTTCCTGCTCGGTGTTGGTCTGCTCATCAACAGCCTGCTGCCTCAGGTCCTGGACGTCGTCAACGTCTGGGACTATTGCTGGGCGCTGGCGTTCGAGGCGTTCCGTCTGGGTGGCATCATCTCGACAGCGGCGCATCTGCTGGCGTTGGCGCTGAACCACTACATCGGCATCCTTTGCCCGCTGCACTACATTCGACTGGTGACCCGCGGACGGGTGTTCATCGCCGTGCCGGTACTCTGGGCTGCGCCAGTCGTCTTCTTCCTCGTGTACTTCACCGCAGTGGATGCGTTCACCTCGTGCGAAGCGCCGCCCGAGTTCATCCGCTATCGCACGTTCCGCGAGGTGCTAGCGACTCTGTTCTTTGTACCGCTGGCTTGCATGGTGGTGGCCTACACGCACATCTTCATCATCGTGCGTCAACACCAGACGGGAGCGCTGCGCAACCAAAACGCGTCGCAGCTCAACAAGAACGTGAAGGCCGTCGTGACGACACTGCTCATCCTGGGAACGTACGTGTTCGGCTGGATGCCGGGCGTGCTTACTTTCGTCCTGTTCTGCGCCGACTGCACTGCAGGACCGGGCCCGCTCGGCCGCCGGGCGCACCTGGCGCTCAACATCGTCGTAAACACGCTCATCATCCTCAAGTGCCTGGTGAACCCTATCGTCTACGCGCTGCGGATGCCGGAGATCCGGGTAGCGCTGCAGCGGTTGCACGGTGTGCTCCGCCGGCGAGGAGACGTCGTGGGGTGGCCTGAACCGGACGCAGATGACGATGCCGACCATGTCGAACCGACACCGCTTCAGCCGCTCCACGTCCACGTCACGGCTTTCGACGTTGCGCGATAACGGTGACACGGCGATACCGCTGCAGGCGATATCGGCAGACAGGCCGTGCAATGACGTCTGACGCTGCCAGGACTGATGGGGGGGGGGGGGGGGGGGGGGGCGTGAACTGCCAGATTGAGGGGATGGGATGCCTCTGTTAGACTATTGGGACAAGGGGCCTATCGCGTACTGCGAAGACGAGAAGCCCCCTCTCTCTCTCTCAGACTGAGAGGACGAGAAACCTCTCTCTCTCGCTCTCAGACTGAGGGGGCGAAAAGCTTCTCTATCAGCCTGAAAGAGAGGCTTCTGTTCTCAGAGGAATATAAGCCTCTTTCAGATTGAATGATAATTAACTCTCTCATACTGAGAGGATGTTGTCGTGGTCCGATATTGCAGATAAGAACGCTTCACGTTCGACTGCGGGTATATGTATGACTTCACGCGAACAGACAAACAGGGGAGCGGCAGCTGCTCGCGCCACCGCGTCCCGACCCAGAGTCCGGCCGGCCGCACGCCGACCCCGGACGCTGACCCGCGGCCGTGGGCGATCACGTGACCGCGTCCAGCGGCCCGAGGCCGGGCTAGCTGGCGGCCGGAGCGGCGGAGCCAGCGGCCGGCGGGCCGCAGACAAATCGTCCAACGCCATCACATCTCCCTCCCTCCCAACAGTCTGCCACACACAATCTGCGGTACCAAACAGCGGCATTGGCTCGCCCGGCATAGACTGCAGTGGTGGAGGCTGACCTGGCAGCGGCGGAGGCTCCCCTGGCAACAACGGTGGCTCGCTTGAAACCGGCAAAGGCTGGCCTGGCAGCGACGATGGCTTGCCTGGCAGCGGCGGAGACTGGTCTGGCGGCGGCGGGTGCTGGCCTGGCAGCGGCGGAGGCTTGCCTGGCAGCGGTGGTGGCTGGCCCGGCAGCGACGGAGGCTTGCCTGGCAGCGGCGGAGTCTGGCCTGGCAGCGGCGGAGTCTGGCCTGGCAGCGGCGGAGGCTTGCCTGGCAGCGGCGGAGGCTGGCCTGGCAGCGGCGGAGTCTGGCCTGGCAGCGGCGGAGGCTGGCCTGGCAGCAGCGGAGGCTTGCCTGGCAGCGGTGGTGGCTGGCCCGGCAGCGGCGGAGTCTGGCCTGGCAGCGGTAATCGCCGGGGTACGGTGCCCATCCCCGGTAGGCTTGACAGTGCCGAAAGAGCCGGAAGAGACCGTGCCGGAAGAGACCGTGGCGGAGGCAGAGGCGACTGCGGAGGAGGCAGAGGCGACCGCGACGGAGGCGGTAGCGCCGGGAGAGGCTCGTTGGTCGGCGGCAGTGGCAGCGGCGCGGGCTCGCTGGAGGTGCGGACGGACGAAGAGTGTCCGGCTCGTCCGCAGTCCCCGCACGAGGACAGCTGTCGCAGTACGGCTGCGACAGTCCGTCGCTCATTCGGGGTCAGAGCCGGATCCCAGAAGGAGTGGATGCTGAGGCTATGCAGGTCCGCTTCGAGTTTTGCGAGGTCGAGCCTCTCGCCCATCCCCGGTTTGCTCGACAGGAGGCAGAAATCTTCCCATCTTTCCTTCCACGCGCGAAACGCGTCGCCACGGTCCGTCGCCAGGTCGAGTTGATCAAGCTGTACAGCTCGCCCCAGCCAGGAAGTGCTGTTCACTGGAAGTACTTGTTGCAGCGCACCGGCCGTCGGTGCAGAGTGTTCGCGTGACATGTTCACTTATTTACGTTAAACTGGTGAATAATCGTTGATTTAGACAAGTACCGACCGCGCCATGTCCTACCGACCGCGCCATGTCCTACCGACCGCGCCATGTCGTGGTCCGATATTGCAAATAAGAACGCTTCACGTTCGACTGCGGGTATATGTATGACTTCACGCGAACAGACAAACAGGGGAGCGGCAGCTGCTCGCGCCACCGCGTCCCGACCCAGAGTCCGGCCGGCCGCACGCCGACCCCGGACGCTGACCCGCGGCCGTGGGCGATCACGTGACCGCGTCCAGCGGCCCGAGGCCGGGCTAGCTGGCGCCCGGAGCGGCGGAGCCAGCGGCCGGCGGGCCGCAGACAAATCGTCCAACGCCATCACAGATGTGAGAGTGAGAGAGTGTGTGAGGCAGCTCGCGTAGCAGCTGGATAGTTTGTGGCCAGCTAATTACTTACTCATGAAGGTTGTGTCGGTGTCTCGTGTGCTATGTGTCCTATTGCACACGAGCTCGTGTGCTCGTGTACTAGGTGTCAAAAACTGCATGGCAGTTTTTTGTAATTTATTAGTTATCACAGGCTGGGCACCAAACATGGGTACCGAGGTAGAGACTCTAGTTCTACAACCTGGTCTGAGTTACTATCCCAGGACACAATGGATACCGACACCGATTATGTGCGACACAAAATCAAACACGCACGAGTAAATTATGCTTACTGATGTTTCTTATATTGATATTTCCGTACATTCTTATCTTTAGCAGACATTACATACGTATTTCCAACAGGTTGAAGCATTGGTTTCCAAGAAATGTTAAATACTGCAAAAGCAATGTTTTCGTGAGTCAAATGACAACTGCTATCGTACGATTTTTGATAGCTTGGCATATTCAGTAGTCATCCACTAAGGTTGGATGATAATTATGTAGCTGTAGGCGTCTACTTGTAAATTATACCTTGTGTCTGAAGCTAGGGAAGACATTCATATTCAAAAAGGCAACCAAAAATTGCTTGTAAACAATCAGACTTAAATGAGATCACAAAACGTCGAAGCATTTAATTTCTTACATTATTTTCGCGGTCTTAAAGTATACATGGTTGCATTGTTGTTATTTTCCACAGTCCTCATTCTCTATATCAGTATCGCAATGCCATTTTCCCCCTACCAACCTCTATTGTTTCTGTCGCACTTTTTCAGGCGTATGAGATCACAGACGTCACCCATTTGGGTCAGACGGGCCAATACACTGCACTTAACAGAATTAACAACGTTCTTCGTGCTTGGTGGACTGTTGAGAAAATGTCCATCACTCTGGACGTTGTTTTTAGATGCCGTTGAAAGGTAACCTTAGCCGGTGGCATTCACCCTTGGATACACACACACACAACCTGGACGTTAGTGTTTAGTTTGAAAAATACATGTAAAAAGGGTCACGGAGAATGATGATTAGTTTCAACCAGGTAGCATGCATCATAAGTTTTTTATGGTTGCGAATTCGGTCAGACGTTTTAGTTACTATTTTATCTTAGGTCGTACATCTAATCATTATATCGCCTAATATCGCCTAATATTGAAATTGCCTGCTGTTAAAATCCTCCGCTAAAAGCTATCGAGCCGACTAGCCTGAATTCGGTGTTAATTGGTGTTTTATTTTACCACGTCAGATGATGATTCACTGCTGATAACAGTAAAAAGTAGTATACTATGATGCTCTATGCACAAGTAGTTTGCTCATTTTTCCCCCGATTTGGGACTTTATAGAGGCTTTAGATGATCTAATCAAAATGTGGGCAGTTGTAACACTTTAATAGAGAAAGCGAGCTCTCACTAATAAAATGCTCGCATTTTATTCCGATTTATACAAATGTCACAGTAAGTGACTTAACCCGCGACTTACTGGGGGGGCTATTTTTTGCCCCCCCCCCCTCCCGTTATTTTGTGATAACTTCTGAACGAACATCAGTATCGTCACCGAACTTGCAGTACCTTCTCGCACATCAATTCTACACATTATGGCTGAAGGCAAAATATGAGGTTATGATAGCTCAACCGGGAGTGACGTCAGAATGTGTTCTTCGGTTTTTGCTGGAAAAATAATGGTTTGCGGACAACGCTGTCAAAGGTACAATGTTTAAGATACATTCAAATGTCTTAAATACAATTACTGGAAATAGACCCGCTATCAAACTTTGATCTCGGATTTTTTAGTTTTGTTGAAATTCAAAAAAATTAGAAATCAAAATACATTTTTTTTAACAACATTTTCAACACAAAATCAGAATTAGCAAAAACCGGAAGAAATGTGATCGAGACGTGTTCGGTGAATATGTGTACCAAATTTGAAGACGATATCTTAAACAATGACTGACTTATGACCTTTAAATGACAAAAATCGACCACTTCTCACAGCATTACCATGCATACAAAATGCATTTCCGTTTTTGCTTTTTACTTCTATTTATATGGATCAAACAATGTTTTAAGGTTATTTTTCGCGTTCGAGACGAAAACCAAACCCATGAATATGTGATACAACGCTTAATGACCATAATCTGCTGTTTGACCACGTGACCTCGGATGACCTTGACCTGACCCAACATCATAAACAGCTTAGAATGGTACTTAGAAGTGTCAGATCACGAATCATACCGATTTACCGACTGCTTATGCGTTTAATATAGCAATTCTGCGCGACAATTCCATCCATCAAGACCTTTTGACACGGCCAAAAATGTTGTACTTGACCTGACCTGTGACGTCATCGGTGACCCCGAGGTCAACAATATTACGTTTCCCTTCTATAAATTTTCCATGGCTATTCGAATGCAGTTTGAATTTTTACAATCGGTCGAGTAGTTCTGGAGAACCGAGGGGGGGGGGGGCAAAAAATAGCCCCCCCCCCAGTTATGGAATATACCCCGTTATGGAATATACCCCAGTAACTCGCGGGTGAATTGATCCTCGACCGATCCTACGTATATTGGATGGACATATCTTACCACTGCAAAATTAGTTCCTCTGGGCGGTTAGATGTTCGGTTCGGTTTATTTTGATGTCAAAATATTTGGTGATTTTTGAATGCGTGGAAACGCCTTTCCTTCCCAACTAACATTCGACCTTCAGCTAGTTTATTGATGAAGTCAGCACCGCTTATTCGATGTTTTATGTTCTATGTTATATGATATATGTTTTATGTTCTATGTGCTATGTTATATGTTCTATGTTCAATGTTCTATGTTCTATGTTATATGTTCTATGCTATATATTCTATGTTCTATGTGCTATGTTCTATGTGGTATGCGGTATGTTAGATGTTATATGTTCTATGTTATATGATATATGTTTTATGTTCTATGTGCTATGTTATATGTTCTATGTTCAATGTTCAATGTTCTATGTTCTATGTTATATGTTCTATGCTATATATTATATGTTCTATGTGCTATGTTCTATGTGGTATGCGGTATGTTAGATGTTATATGTTCTATGTTATACTATGTTCAATGTTCTATGTTCTATGATATATGCTCTATGTTCTATATTATATGTCCTATGTTCTATATTCGACATTGTTAGTATGACATCGGGGGCCTCTTGCACCAAACAAAATATACCCGGGTAAATTTGTTTCAACCCACACACTGCGGGGGTTTGCGCCGAACACGAACTGCAAAGGGTGGTTGATTTCCGCCCCCCCCCCCCCCCCCCCCTCCCCCCCCCCCCCACCCCCTGTGAGATCTCGAAAACTACACTACATAGCAGCAAGCAGAAAACGGCGTTTGATAGCTTGATACAAGTTCTATCGAAAGTATTTCCGTACTTTTTTTTAGTCCGGTCAAAATTGAGGTCACCAGAGGTCATCAAATGTCAAATATTCCAGTTTTTCCTGTTTTAGGACTTCGCTCCAGAAATTCCCATATATCTCGAGAACTATGCTAGCTATAAACAAACGGGAAAAAGCGATCAGCAGCCATTGAAATTTTAAATCGCAAGAGTGTCCTCAAATTTGATCTCAGGTCAATATTGTAGGCGCCAGAGGTAAAAAAGGGAAATACCCAAACCAAATTTCAAAGCAATATCTGTATTTTTGACTTGCTTATGGCTCCCTAAGTATGAGTAACTCATGACATGATATTTTGGAATTAACCCGGCATTGGCTGGGGTCTCAGCAGAATGCCATTGACTAAGGGGGGGGGGTAAACGCCCCCCCCCTAGTTTTCTTCCGAACCAATGATCGAAACGAGACGCGCAAGGCGTCAATCGAAAGCTCTCAATGAGCCGAATCTAACACATTCTCCAAAATGTCAAAGTGAGGTCAAATGTCAGGTCACGGTCAGGTCAAAGGTCAAAATCGGCGTATTTGAGTTTATGGGCCATGCTTTCCATCCAAAGCCTTCGATTGCGACCAGTTTCACCTAAAGTGCTGCCAAAGGTATGATACATATCCCGCATGAGCTAAAGTGAGATTGAAGGCGAAGGTCAAGGTATTTCAGTATTTCAGTATTTCAGTAAGGTCACAAAAGGTCACTATGCTCAAAATATCTACGAAAGTCATGCAACACATGTTTTATGAGTTATTTTCCACGTATAATTCGATAGTGATAGTCCTTTCACCACCTGACTTCATTTACGTGAAGTAAATGTCAATTTCAGGTCAAGTTCAGGTCACTGAAGGTCAAAATGTGTAATTGTTAAATCTAAACAAAAAAGGCATGTTGCTAGACCAGTTTTGTCTTAGAAATACAGCGGTGGCATTTTTTTTGTCTGTATCTAGTCAATAAAAGCAAAAAAACCCGCAATTTCACAATATGACGTCATAAGTTACACATATATGTTATATGTCAGTCAGATGTTAAAAGTCAGTCGAAAATGGAGATATCAGTTTGAAATGTGGCATGGTAGTTGCCTAGGTATGGTTTTCTGACATATCGTCCTTTTTTAATATTTCAGAAAAATTTCATTTTGTGATAATATTCCCCATCCAAAAGAAAACGTTTTCTTAGTTTTTGGGGCCATTTTTTTTTTTAAATTCGAGATTCCCAGTTTTTAGCCGTTGCAATGTTCTATCTTTAGGCGTTTTTCGAATGCATTTTTCTTAAAATGTGGCATTTGTACAGCTTGGCAAAGTTAAGCTGATTTTGGTGTACAACTTGTATGTAGTTACGTCACTAAATTCGCTATAATACGAACAAATTTCGATGATTTTTTTATAATTTTTGCACACAAGACGTAAAAATGATTTATAAGAAGTTACCCAAAGTTTCACGTTTATAGCGCTATTAGTTTTTTTAGCTATTTCGAAAATTCATCAGGGGGGGGGTTAAACGCCCCCCAGTCAATGGCGGGTTAATTTGTTTTGGCCTTTTATGACCAGATAAAGACAAATAAATGCAACATTGTATTTCTGAGACAAGACTGGTCAGGGAACATGCTTTCTTTATGTATATTTATCAATTTCAAATTTTTGCCTTTTGTGATCTGACCTTGGCCTGACCTTGACATGTAAATGAAGTCAGGTGGTGAGATGACTATTACTATTTAATTATTTGTATACAATAACCCATAAAACATGTGTTGCATGACTTTCATATATATTTTGCGCATAGGGACCTTTTGTAACCTGACCTTGACCTTTACCAACAATGTCACTATAGGTCATTTGTATGGGTATTATACCTTTGAGACCTCTGTGGTTGATCATGGTTGCAATCGAAGGCTTTTGATGGAAAGAATGGCCCATATACTCAAATGCCTCGATTTTGACATTTGACCTGACCTCGACCTGATCTATGACTTTGAAAACCAAATATTAAGCATTCTTTAAATTCAAATCTTTGAGACCTTTCGATTGCCGCATGTTGTGTCTAAATCGGAAAATCAGTTTGGGAGGTAGACAGGGGGGGGGGGGGGCGCCATGACTTCAGGAGTTACTTAAACTTAGGGACCCATAAGTCAGTCAAAAATAAAGATATTGCTTTGAAATTTTGTTTGAGTATCGTCCATACTTTGTTCTCTAAAATACATTCAGTTTGTAAATATCTTCAAAATGTTTGTCTTTATGGTAATTCAAACAGTTGTTTTTTTGCATTTTTTGGATAAAAAACTCAAAATTTCGTAATTCCGAGATTCACATTGAGAAGAGAATGTGATTTCCTTTCTTTTGAAGTTTTATTTGCGCATCAAAACTCGATTTTCTACGTTTTTCTCAAACATCGTTTTCGTTTTCCACCAAAAATGGCATGACGTGACGTCCTTAAAACGTCAATATCTCCCAAAGTACTACATCAATATCATTGACATGTGGTGAGAAGACGTAGCATTGATGTAATATAAGGTATTGAAAGTTTGGCGTCGATATCTATCATAGTTTTAAAGTTATTGAGAAAATCCGGGAGGGGGTGCAGATTTTGCGCCCCCCGTTAACCCGCCATTGGCTGGGGGAGGTTCGCTCCCTCCCCTGAATAATTTTCGCAATTGCTCAAAAACCAATAGCGCCATTGACGTGAAACTTCAGGAACTATCTCCTACATCCATTGTACATCTCCTGTGCAAACATGAAGCCATTTCGTGTATTTTTTATCTCGAGATATAGCGAATTTAGTGACGTCACTACACACGAGTTTGACACAAACATCAGCTATACTTTAGCAGGCCGTGAAAATGCCATATTTTAAGCAAAATGCAATCGAAAAACGTCAAAAGATAGCAAATGGCAAGTGCTACAAAATGGATACCTCGGGTTGTGAACGTTTTGGTTTTTGTACCCCCCAAAATGTTTTTATTTTGTAGAAAATGCCCTGAAAATCACAATTTTAAACAAATAAAAAAACGGAAAATATGTTGAAGAACCACATGTGGACAAGACCCAAGCCACATTGAAAAGCAATATCTTTATTTTTGACTGACTTATGGCTCCCTAAGAATGAGAAACTCATGAAGCCATATTTTGCAATTGGGTTTTCTGACTTATGTCTAGTTATAGTTACCATGCATTGTTT
Organism: Chirona hameri; assembly: GCA_036785665.1. Taxonomy (NCBI): domain Eukaryota; kingdom Metazoa; phylum Arthropoda; class Thecostraca; order Balanomorpha; family Balanidae; genus Chirona; species Chirona hameri. The sequence goes on from JAXIVJ010010313.1 coordinate 25,076, forward strand.
ATTTATATTTTTCCATGTCAAAGTTTGACCTTATATGACCTGACATTGACCTTATGTTGGGTCAGATTGTAAAAATGGCTAATACAATCGAATTCGAAGTGCATAATAACCCATAAAACATGTGTCTCATGGCTTTCGTAGACCTATGACCTTTTGTGACCTGAACTTGACCTTGACATTTGCTTACAATTTCATGTTTGCTTATGCTGGAGATGCATTATACCTTTGAGAGCAGTTAGTTCTATAATAGTATCAATATAAGACTTTGGATGGAACGTATGGCCCAAAAACTAAAATATCTCAATTTTGACTTTTGACCTGACTGTGACCTGACATGTGACCTTATGTTGAAAATTTGGTGTTTATATGGGATGCGTCGCATGAAGAGCTTTCTATTGCCGGCTTGCGCGACTCGCTGCGGTTATTGTTTCGGAAGATAACCAGGGGAGGGCGAAAAACGCCCTTCCCCAGCCAATGGCGTTCGGCTGTGACCCCAGCCAATGCTGGGTAATGATCTAAGCCCTATCAATTGGATTTGAATCGGATCCGATTGGAAAGTTTGGCTTCGAATGGATTTGGATCGGGTTGGATTTTTTGCATGTTGAAGCTTCAACAACCGTTCCAAATGCTTTTAAAAGGAAAACAAATCGTCTTAACCCGCGCCGTGCCGGTGCTTGGTACAACCTTCGCCGTGCTGGACCGGGGGGGGGGGGGGTGTTTCGACGCCCCCTCTCCAACACGGCTCCTATGGGACGTAGACAGAAACCGAAAATCCTTCGAAAGCTCGTTCAAAATAATTTTGAAACCACTTCAGTCATTTCTGCTGGCTCAGATCAATGCTGAGGGCACCAGAGGTCATCAAAGACCCTTTTTTCAGTTTCAGGACACAACAAAAATGACTGAAGGGATTTCAAAATGATTTTAGGCGAGCTTTCGAACGGTATTTTCGGTTTTTCTCTACGTCACATAGGAGCCGTAGGGCGGGGCGTCGACCCATAGGGCGGCGTCGAACAATAGGGTGGGGGCGTCGACCCCCCCGCCCGACACAGCGAAGGTTGTGCCAAAGGTGTCCTCAATGTTGAGCTCAGGTTAAGCATTCAGAGGTCATCGAAGGTCAAAAATATTATTTTTTGGCAAAACAGTTTTTCGCAAATAACTTTTTACCTAATAAAGATAAGGCAATCATGTTGACCCCATCGTGTGTGTCTCTTCAAGGTGGTTTTAATCATATTCATGGTAACCAGGTTAGGACTACTTTAAAATTTGACCTCCTCAGGTCAACGTCAAGTGGTGACCAAAGTAGGTTATGTTGCGCATTGGGAGACGTGTCTCGACGAGACAAACACATTGGTACCGGTCTCGCTTCTCTATTTCCATTCTGTCGAGAGTTATTGCCAAACAAATGACCTCAGTTGGTGACCTCGGATGACCTCAGTTGACTCTGTGGGGGTCACTGAACAAAAATTGTACTTGTGTTATCAATAATGGTCTATGATAACATGCTCCAGAAGGAATTGGACTGATATCATGCGTATCCTCGGAATAGGAGGCATTTTAATATTTTCCCATTGACCTATAATGGGGAGGTCACGAAATTTACCCGACCTTAGGTCACTGATATTCACAAATTCAAGGAATAAGAATTATAGCAACCTATGACCTAATAAAATCCTGTAAGTTTGAAACCTGTCGGACAAAAACTGTGGATGTTGTACGACCGCAAACGTTTTGGACATGGGGTACGCGACCTGTCCTGGTAACCTGACCTGAGATGACCTGAGGTCAAAACTTTCACACAATATAGGTAGTTGGTGGCTAACAACTGTGCCACATTTGGTGGCGCTGCGTGTCGCCGTTTTGCTGCTATCCTCGACAAACCTTAGGGAGGCGTCTACCCCGGCACGGCGAGGGTTAAGCCAAACCGAGGCAAGGAACAGAGGACTATAAACCTGAGCTACACATACTGATCGTTTCAATAAACTTCAAAACAGCCATAACAACTTGACAATGATGCTAAATAATCCCATTTAGATGCCCTCCTTCTTTAGTTATAGGGCCCTTTTCAGGCATTAAAGGTTCCTTGCTAAGCCTGAGAGGGTCCTTGTCAGACCTAAGAGGCCCTTTCCAGGTCTGAGAGGGCCCTTACTAGACTTAGGAGGAACCTGAGTGTACCTTAGGGGCATTCGGTCGATATCAAGGGCCCTCGGTAGATCTCAGTGGGCCCTCGGTTGATCTCAGGGGGCCCTCGGTCGATCTCAGGGGCCTTCGTTCGATCTCAGAGGTCCTCGTTTGATCTCGGGCCCTCGTTTGATCTCAGGGGGCCTTCGGTCCATCTTAGGGGGCACTTCGAATCTTACACCGAATCGAATCTTACACCTGATTTACACCGAAGACCTACAGGGGGCCTTCGGTGTATATCAGGGGCCCTCGGTCGATCTCAGAGGGCTCTCTCTCTCGATCTCAGGGATGCTCGGTCGATCTCAGGGGCTCTCGGTTGATCTCAGGGACACTCGGTGCATCTCAGGGACCTTCGGTACATTTCAGGGGGCCCTCGGTCGAGCTCAGGGGGCCCTCGGTCGATCTCAGGGGCCTTCGTTCGATCTCAGAGGTCCTCGTTTGATCTCGGGCCCTCGTTTGATCTCAGGGGGCTTTCGGTCCATCTTAGGGGCCACTTCGAATCTTACACCGAATCGAATCTTACACCTGATTTACACCGAAGACCTACAGGGGGCCTTCGGTGTATATCAGGGGCCCTCGGTCGATCTCAGAGGGCTCTCTCTCTCGATCTCAGGGATGCTCGGTCGATCTCAGGGGCTCTCGGTTGATCTCGGGACACTCGGTGCATCTCAGGGACCTTCGGTACATTTCAGGGGGCCCTCGGTCGAGCTCAGGGGCCCTCGACCGATCTCAGGGGCCCTCGTTGTATCTTAGGGGGCCATCAGTCGATCTCAGGGGGGCCTCGGTCGATCTCAGGGGGGGGGGGGGGGGCTCGGTCGATTTGAGGAGGCCCTCGGTGTAATTAAGGGGGCTCTCCATACCTCTCAAGGGACTCTAGGCTCATCTCTTCCAGCCCTCTTTTTTCTTTTCTTTTTTTCAGTAAGAAAAGTATATTTTTAAGCACAACATACAGTAAGCAGTAACATGCAGTAACATACAACAGTTAACAGTAATAACATACAGTACATCGTAGGTAGAGCCCTTCATGGAATGGGAATCCCACATGGGAATGGGAATGGGATGGAAATGTGTGGGAATGGAGCAATTCTTTTGAAATGTAACGGGTTGGAACGGGTTTGGGAAAGGCCATATCATTTTTTAGCACTAAAAAGGGTGAAATATGCTGAAATGGGTGGGAATGGGAGCCCAATCAGTTATTAATTCGGATTGGAATGGGTTTGGGTCTGGCCGAATGGCCTGGCATGGGATGGAACGGGATGGGGGGTTACGAAATTGACTTAATATGGGGAGGTTACGAAATTGACCTGACCTTAACCCCCGCACTAGAGGGGGGGGGGGGGGGGGGGGGGTTGATTTCCACCCCCCCCCCCTCAGGTTTTTCAAAGATAATTTCCAGCAAAATATGAGGTTATGATAGCTCAACCGGGAGTGACGTCAGAATGACGTCATGTTCTTCGGTTTTTGCTGGAAAAATAATGGTTTGCGGACAACGCTGTCAAAGGTACAATGTTTAAGATACATTCAAATGTCTTAAATACAATTACTGGAAATAGACCCGCTATCAAACTGTGATCTCGGATTTTTTAGTTTTGTTGAAATTCAAAAAATTTAGAAATCAAAATACATTTTTTTTAACAACATTTTCAACACAAAATCAGAATTAGCAAAAACCGGAAGAAATGTGATCGAGACGTGTTCGGTGAATATGTGTACCAAATTTGAAGACGATATCTTAAACAATGACTGACTTATGACCTTTAAATGACAAAAATCGACCACTTCTCACAGCATTACCATGCATACAAAATGCATTTCCGTTTTTGCTTTTTACTTCTATTTATATGGATCAAACAATGTTTTAGGGTTATTTTTCGCGTTCGAGACGAAAACCAAACCCATGAATATGTGATACAACGCTTAATGACCATAATCTGCTGTTTGACCTCGTGACCTCGGATGACCTTGACCTGACCCAACATCATAAACAGCTTAGAATGGTACTTAGAAGTGTCAGATCACGAATCATACCGATTTACCGACTGCTTATGCGTTTAATATAGCAATTCTGCGCGACAATTCCATCCATCAAGACCTTTTGACACGGCCAAAAATGTTGTACTTGACCTGACCTGTGACGTCATCGGTGACCCCGAGGTCAACAATATTACGTTTCCCTTCTATAAATTTTCCATGGCTATTCGAATGCCGTTTGAATTTTTACAATCGGTCGAGTAGTTCTGGAGAACCGAGGGGGGGGGGGGGGGCAAAAAATAGCCCCCCCCCAGTTATGGAATATACCCCGTTATGGAATATACCCCAGTAACTCGCGGGTGAATTGATCCTCGACCGATCCTACGTATATTGGATGGACATATCTTACCACTGCAAAATTAGTTCCTCTGGGCGGTTAGATGTTCGGTTCGGTTTATTTTGATGTCAAAATATTTGGTGATTTTTGAATGCGTGGAAACGCCTTTCCTTCCCAACTAACATTCGACCTTCAGCTAGTTTATTGATGAAGTCAGCACCGCTTATTCGATGTTTTATGTTCTATGTTATATGATATATGTTTTATGTTCTATGTGCTATGTTATATGTTCTATGTTCAATGTTCAATGTTCTATGTTCTATGTTATATGTTCTATGCTATATATTCTATGTTCTATGTGCTATGTTCTATGTGGTATGCGGTATGTTAGATGTTATATGTTCTATGTTATATGATATATGTTTTATGTTCTATGTGCTATGTTATATGTTCTATGTTCAATGTTCAATGTTCTATGTTCTATGTTATATGTTCTATGCTATATATTATATGTTCTATGTGCTATGTTCTATGTGGTATGCGGTATGTTAGATGTTATATGTTCTATGTTATACTATGTTCAATGTTCTATGTTCTATGATATATGCTCTATGTTCTATATTATATGTCCTATGTTCTATATTCGACATTGTTAGTATGACATCGGGGGTCTCTTGCACCAAACAAAATATACCCGGGTAAATTTGTTTCAACCCACACACTGCGGGGGTTTGCGCCGAACACGAACTGCAAAGGGTGGTTGATTTCCGCCCCCCCCCCCCCTCCCCCCCCCCCCCCCCCTGTGAGATCTCGAAAACTACACTACATAGCAGCAAGCAGAAAACGGCGTTTGATAGCTTGATACAAGTTCTATCGAAAGTATTTCCGTACTTTTTTTAGTCCGGTCAAAATTGAGGTCACCAGAGGTCATCAAATGTCAAATATTCCAGTTTTTCCTGTTTTAGGACTTCGCTCCAGAAATTCCCATATATCTCGAGAACTATGCTAGCTATAAACAAACGGGAAAAAGCGATCAGCAGCCATTGAAATTTTAAATCGCAAGAGTGTCCTCAAATTTGATCTTAGGTTAATATTGTAGGCGCCAGAGGTAAAAAAGGGAAATACCCAAACCAAATTTCAAAGCAATATCTGTATTTTTGACTTGCTTATGGCTCCCTAAGTATGAGTAACTCATGACATGATATTTTGGAATTAACCCGGCATTGACTGGGGTCTCAGCAGAACGCCATTGACTAAGGGAAGGGGGGTAAACGCCCCCCCCTAGTTTTCTTCCGAACCAATGATCGAAACGAGACGCGCAAGGCGTCAATCGAAAGCTCTCAATGAGCCGAATCTAACACATTCTCCAAAATGTCAAAGTGAGGTCAAATGTCAGGTCACGGTCAGGTCAAAGGTCAAAATCGGCGTATTTGAGTTTATGGGCCATACTTTCCATCCAAAGCCTTCGATTGCGACCAGTTTCACCCAAAGTGCTGCCAAAGGTATGATACATATCCCGCATGAGCTAAAGTGAGATTGAAGGCGAAGGTCAAGGTATTTCAGTATTTCAGTATTTCAGTAAGGTCACAAAAGGTCACTATGCTCAAAATATCTACGAAAGTCATGCAACACATGTTTTATGAGATATTTTCCACGTATAATTCGATAGTGATAGTCCTTTCACCACCTGACTTCATTTACGTGAAGTAAATGTCAATTTCAGGTCAAGTTCAGGTCACTGAAGGTCAAAATGTGTAATTGTTAAATCTAAACAAAAAAGGCATCTTGCTAGACCAGTTTTGTCTCAGAAATACAGCGGTGGCATTTTTTTGTCTGTATCTAGTCAATAAAAGCAAAAAAAAAACGCAATTTCACAATATGACGTCATAAGTTACACATATATGTTATATGTCAGTCAGATGTTAAAAGTCAGTCGAAAATGGAGATATCAGTTTGAAATGTGGCATGGTAGTTGCCTAGGTGTGGTTTTCTGACATATCGTCCTTTTTTAATATTTCAGAAAAATTTCATTTTGTGATAATATTCCCCATCCAAAAGAAAACGTTTTTTTAGTTTTTGGGGCCATTTTTTTTTTAATCCGAGATTCCCAGTTTTTAGCCGTTGCAATGTTCTATCTTTTGGCGTTTTTCGAATGCATTTTTCTTAAAATGTGGCATTTGTACAGCTTGGCAAAGTTAAGCTGATTTTGGTGTACAACTTGTATGTAGTTACGTCACTAAATTCGCTATAATACGAACAAATTTCGATGATTTTTTTTATAATTTTTGCACACAAGACGTAAAAATGATTTATAAGAAGTTACCCAAAGTTTCACGTTTATAGCGCTATTAGTTTTTTTTAGCTATTTCGAAAATTCATCAGGGGGGGGGGGGGGGGGGGGGGGGTTTAAACGCCCCCCAGTCAATGGCGGGTTAATTTGTTTTGGCCTTTTATGACCAGATAAAGACAAATAAATGCAACATTGTATTTCTGAGACAAGACTGGTCAGGGAACATGCTCTCTTTATGTATATTTATCAATTTCAAATTTTTGCCTTTTGTGATCTGACCTTGGCCTGACCTTGACATGTAAATGAAGTCAGGTGGTGAGATGACTATTACTATTTAATTATTTGTATACAATAACCCATAAACATGTGTTGCATGACTTTCATATATATTTTGCGCATAGGGACCTTTTGTGACCTGACCTTGACCTTTACCAACAATGTCACTATAGGTCATTTGTATGGGTATTATACCTTTGAGACCTCTGTGGTTGATCATGGTTGCAATCGAAGGCTTTTGATGGAAAGAATGGCCCATATACTCAAATACCTCGATTTTGACATTTGACCTGACCTCGACCTGATCTATGACTTTGAAAACCAAATATTAAGCATTCTTTAAATTCAAATCTTTGAGACCTTTCGATTGCCGCATGTTGTGTCTAAATCGGAAAATCAGTTTGGGAGGTAGACAGGGGGGGGGGGCGCCATGACTTCAGGAGTTACTTAAACTTAGGGACCCATAAGTCAGTCAAAAATAAAGATATTGCTTTGAAATTTTGTTTGAGTATCGTCCATACTTTGTTCTCTAAAATACATTCAGTTTGTAAATATCTTCAAAATGTTTGTTTTTATGGTAATTCAAACAGTTGTTTTTTTGCATTTTTTGGATAAAAAACTCAAAATTTCGTAATTCCGAGATTCACATTGAGAAGAGAATGTGATTTCCTTTCTTTTGAAGTTTTATTTGCGCATCAAAACTCGATTTTCTACGTTTTTCTCAAACATCGTTTTCGTTTTCCACCAAAAATGGCATGACGTGACGTCCTTAAAACGTCAATATCTCCCAAAGTACTACATCAATGTCATTGACATGTGGTGAGAAGACGTAGCATTGATGTAATATAAGGTATTGAAAGTTTGGCGTCGATATCTATCATAGTTTTAAAGTTATTGAGAAAATCCGGGAGGGGGTGCAGATTTTGCGCCCCCCGTTAACCCGCCATTGGCTGGGGGGAGGTTCGCTCCCTCCCCTGAATAATTTTCGCAATTGCTCAAAAACCAATAGCGCCATTGACGTGAAACTTCAGGTACTATCTCCTACATCCATTGTACATCTCCTGTGCAAACATGAAGCCATTTCGTGTATTTTTTATCTCGAGATATAGCGAATTTAGTGACGTCACTACACACGAGTTTGACACAAACATCAGCTATACTTTAGCAGGCCGTGAAAATGCCATATTTTAAGCAAAATGCAATCGAAAAACGTCAAAAGATAGCAAATGGCAAGTGCTACAAAATGGATACCTCGGGTTGTGAACGTTTTGGTTTTTGAACCCCCCAAAATGTTTTTATTTTGTAGAGAATGCCCTGAAAATCACAATTTTAAACAAATAAAAAAACGGAAAATATGTTGAAGAACCACATGTGGACAAGACCCAAGCCACATTGAAAAGCAATATCTTTATTTTTGACCGACTTATGGCTCCCTAAGTATGAGAAACTCATGAAGCCATATTTTGCAATTGGGTTTTCTGACTTATGTCTAGTTATAGTTACCATGCATTGTTTATTTATATTTTTCCATGTCAAAGTTTGACCTTATATGACCTGACATTGACCTTATGTTGGGTCAGATTGTAAAAATGGCTAATACAATCGAATTCGAAGTGCATAATAACCCATAAAACATGTGTCTCATGGCTTTCGTAGACCTATGACCTTTTGTGACCTGAACTTGACCTTGAAATTTGCTTACAATTTCATGTTTGCTTATGCTGGAGATGCATTATACCTTTGAGAGCAGTTAGTTCTATAATAGTATCAATATAAGACTTTGGATGGAACGTATGGCCCAAAAACTAAAATATCTCAATTTTGACTTTTGACCTGACTGTGACCTGACATGTGACCTTATGTTGAAAATTTGGTGTTTATATGGGATGCGTCGCATGAAGAGCTTTCTATTGCCGGCTTGCGCGACTCGCTGCGGTTATTGTTTCGGAAGATAACCAGGGGAGGGCGAAAAACGCCCTTCCCAGCCAATGGCGTTCGGCTGTGACCCCAGCCAATGCTGGGTAATGATCTAAGCCCTATCAATTGGATTTGAATCGGATCCGATTGGAAAGTTTGGCTTCGAATGGATTTGGATCGGGTTGGATTTTTTGCATGTTGAAGCTTCAACAACCGTTCCAAATGCTTTTAAAAGGAAAACAAATCGTCTTAACCCGCGCCGTGCCGGTGCTTGGTACAACCTTCGCCGTGCTGGACGGGGGGGGGGGGGGGGGGGTGTTTCGACGCCCCCTCTCCAACACGGCTCCTATGGGACGTAGACAGAAACCGAAAATCCTTCGAAAGCTCGTTCAAAATAATTTTGAAACCACTTCAGTCATTTCTGCTGGCTCAGATCAATGCTGAGGGCACCAGAGGTCATCAAAGACCCTTTTTCAGTTTCAGGACACAACAAAAATGACTGAAGGGATTTCGAAATGATTTTAGGCGAGCTTTCGAACGGTATTTTCGGTTTTTCTCTACGTCACATAGGAGCCGTAGGGCGGGGCGTCGACCCATAGGGCGGCGTCGAACAATAGGGTGGGGGCGTCGACCCCCCCCCCGCCCGACACAGCGAAGGTTGTGCCAAAGGTGTCCTCAATGTTGAGCTCAGGTTAAGCATTCAGAGGTCATCGAAGGTCAAAAATACTATTTTTTGGCAAAACAGTTTTTCGCAAATAACTTTTTACCTAATAAAGATAAGGCAATCATGTTGACCCCATCGTGTGTGTCTCTTCAAGGTGGTTTTAATCATATTCATGGTAACCAGGTTGGGACTACTTTAAAATTTGACCTCCTCAGGTCAACGTCAAGTGGTGACCAAAGTAGGTTATGTTGCGCATTGGGAGACGTGTCTCGACGAGACAAACACATTGGTACCGGTCTCGCTTCTCTATTTCCATTCTGTCGAGAGTTATTGCCAAACAAATGACCTCAGTTGGTGACCTCGGATGACCTCAGTTGACTCTGTAGGGGTCACCGAACAAAAATTGTACTTGTGTTATCAATAATGGTCTATGATAACATGATCCAGAAGGAATTGGACTGATATCATGCGTATCCTCGGAATAGGAGGCATTTTAATATTTTCCCATTGACCTATAATGGGGAGGTCACGAAATTTACCCGACCTTAGGTCACTGATATTCACAAATTCAAGGAATAAGAATTATAGCAACCTATGACCTAATAAAATCCTGTAAGTTTGAAACCTGTCGGACAAAAACTGTGGATGTTGTACGACCGCAAACGTTTTGGACATGGGGTACGTGACCTGTCCTGGTAACCTGACCTGAGATGACCTGAGGTCAAAACTTTCACACAATATAGGTAGTTGGTGGCTAACAACTGTGCCACATTTGGTGGCGCTGCGTGTCGCCGTTTTGCTGCTATCCTCGACAAACCTTAGGGAGGCGTCTACCCGGCACGGCTAGGGTTAAGCCAAACCGAGGCAAGGAACAGAGGACTATAAACCTGAGCTACACATGCTGATCGTTTCAATAAACTCCAAAACAGCCATAACAACTTGACAATGATGCTAAATAATCCCATTTAGATGCCCTCCTTCTTTAGTTATAGGGCCCTTTTCAGGCATTAAAGGTTCCTTGCTAAGCCTGAGAGTGTCCTTGTCAGACCTAAGAGGCCCTTTCCAGGTCTGAGAGGGCCCTTACTAGACTTAGGAGGAACCTGAGTGTACCTTAGGGGCATTCGGTCGATATCAAGGGCCCTCGGTAGATCTCAGTGGGCCCTCGGTTGATCTCAGGGGGCCCTCGGTCGATCTCAGGGGCTTTCGTTCGATCTCAGAGGTCCTCGTTTGATCTCGGGCCCTCGTTTGATCTCAGGAGACCTTCGGTCCATCTTAGGGGGCACTTCGAATCTTACACCGAATCGAATCTTACACCTGATTTACACCGAAGACCTACAGGGGGCCTTCGGTGTATATCAGGGGCCCTCGGTCGATCTCAGAGGGCTCTCTCTCTCTCTCTCTCGATCTCAGAGATGCTCGGTCGATCTCAGGGGCTCTCGGTTGATCTCAGGGACACTCGGTGCATCTCAGGGAGCTTCGGTACATTTCAGGGGGCCCTCGGTCGAGCTCAGAGGCCCTCGACCGATCTCAGGGGCCCTCGTTGTATCTTAGGGGGCCATCAGTCGATCTCAGGGGGCCTCGGTCGATCTCAGGGGGGGGGGGGGGGGGGCTCGGTCGATTTGAGGAGGCCCTCGGTGTAATTAAGGGGGCCCTCCATACCTCTCAAGGGACTCTAGGCTCATCTCTTCCAGCCCTCTTTTTTATTTTATTTTTTTCAGTAAGAAAAGTATATTTTTAAGCACAACATACAGTAAGCAGTAACATGCAGTAACATACAACAGTTAACAGTAATAACATACAGTACATCGTAGGTAGAGCCCTTCATGGAATGGGAATCCCATATGGGAATGGGAATGGGATGGAAATGTGTGGGAATGGAGCAATTCTTTTGAAATGTAACGGGTTGGAACGGGTTTGGGAAAGGCCATATCATTTTTTAGCACTAAAAAGGGTGAAATATGCTGAAATGGGTGGGAATGGGAGCCCAATCAGTTATTAATTTGGATTGGAATGGGTTTGGGTCTGGCCGAATGGCCTGGCATGGGATGGAACGGGATGGGGGGTTACGAAATTGACTTAATATGGGGAGGTTACGAAATTGACCTGACCTTAACCCCCGCACTAGACGGGGGGGGGGGGTTGATTTCCACCCCCCCCCCTCCCCCCCTCAGGTTTTTCAAAGATATAAAAAAACGGCGGCACGCAGCGCCGCCGGGTTTTTGGCACACCTGTTAGGACATCAATTGTGCACACTTTGAAAGAAAAAAAATAACTTCGGGTCATCTCAGGTCAGGTCACCAGACCAGGTCAAGTGACCCCACCTCCAAAAATGTTTGCAGTTGTGGCAAAGCCAGAGTTTTTCACCGATCAGTTTGAAACTTACAGGATGTCATGAGGGCATAAGTACTTACAATTATTTTATCTCAGAATTTTGATATCGGTGACTTAAGGTCAAGTCAATTTCGTAACCTCCCCATAATAAGTCAATGGGGAAATATACAAATGCTTCCTATTGCAAGGATATGCATGATATTAGTCCAATTACTTCTGGATCATGTTATTATAGGATATTCTTGATGATCCAAGTAAAATTTTTGTTCAGTGACCCCTATTGGGTCAATTGAGGTCATGCGAGGTCACCATCACTTTTGTGTCAATAACTCCCGACATAATACAGATACAGAAGTAAAACAGACATCAACGTGTTTGTCTCGTCGATATACGTCTTCCCATATGCAACATGCCCTACTTGGGTCACCACTTGACCTTGACCTCATGTCAAATTGTTAAGTTGATTTAACAAGGTGACCATGTATATCATTCGAAGGGCCTTGAAAAGATAAATACAATGGCGTAAACAGTAGCGCGTTATCTTTATTAAGTAAAAAGTTAATAGCAAAAAACGATGTATAAAAAAAATGAATTTTTCCCCTTTTTGACCTCTGGAACTTCGAATATTGACCTGAGATCAAATCGATTGCAAATTTAACTGGCTGGCGTTTGCTTTTTCCGTTTGTTTCTAACTAGCATCGTTTCTGAGATATATGGGAATTTCTGGAGCGATGTCCTAAAACAGGAAAAAATGGAATATTTGACATTTGACATTTGATTTGGGTGGTAAAGTGCTCTGTCCTTATGGATAAGGTCGGGGGACAAAATGTTCCTTTTCATGAAGTACTCGGGGGTCAAAATGCCAGCAAAAATCATTACTGTCATTTCTGTGAAAATTTACTAAGCGATCATGTCCTTAGAAATACTGATCGTCAAAACCACTTCAGATGTGTTATTCACTTAATCATCATATTCATCACGTCAGTATGTATATACATTTACTTTTTTATTAGCAGTTGCGTTTCAGCTCTTGATTACCAATAATAATAAATAGCATTTAAAAAAAATCCTACGAGAAAACAAAATATGGACGATAGATTCAACACGTGAGGTCACTGAACCAAAAATGCACCTGGGTCTTCAAGAATGGCCTATAATAACATGATCCAGAAGGAATTGGGCTGATATGCGTATCCTTAGAATAGGAAGCATTTGAATATTTCCCCATTGACTTATAATGGGAAGTCACGAAATTGACCCGACCTTAGGTCACCGCTATCAAAAATCCGAGATGTAGGTACTATTACCCTTATGAAATCCTGTAAGTACCAAATCGATCGACCAAAAACTGTGGCTCTGGTACGGCCGCACAATTGTTGGGAGGTGGGGTCACGTGACCTGGCTTGGTGACCTGACCTGAGATGACCCGTGGTCAAGAACTTTACAATATTTGGGCAATTTATTTCTTAACAGCTGTGCTAAAAACGGCGGCGCTGCGCGCAGCCGTTCTTTGCTATCCTTGAAAAGCCTTAGGGGGTGTCTAAACGCCCCACCCCAGCAGGGCGCGGAAAATCCAGACAGTGGATTCCCCCGGGGCGGGCCGGGGTGCTAGTGCATTTTCAATGGAGGTCCACTGTCAGGACAGTGGATTTCACTGTCCTGGGACCCCACCCCTTTAACACGCGCCCTGGAGGGGGGGGGGGGGCGAAATCCGCCCACCCCTCCGGTTTTTCGAGGATAGCGCAAAAACGGCGGCGCGCAGCGCCGCCGTTTTTTGCATACCTGTTTATAAATGAACTCCCCGCATTATGTAAAATTCTTGGCCTCAGGTCATCTCAGGTCAGGTCACCAGACCAGGTCACGTGATGACCTCAACTCCAAAACGTTTGCAGTAGAACCACAGCCACAGTTTTACGCCGATCGGTTCCAATCTTGCAGGAATTCATAAGGTCATAGATACCAACAATTTGTTTATCTCGGATTTATAATATCGGTGACCTAAGGTTAGGTCAATTTTGTGACCGCCAACACGGTTTTATCAATAACTATCGACATAATGAAGATATAGAAGAGAAAACGGTACCAATATGTTTGTCTCGATGATACACGTCTCCTAATATGCAACATGACCAACTTGGGTCACCACTTGACCTTGACCTGAGGTCAAATTTCTCAATTGACCTAACCCGGTCACCATGAATATGATTCAAAACGCCTTGACAAGACACACGCGATGGCGTAAACATTATTGATTTATCTTTATTAGGTAAAAGGTTATTTGGGGAGAACAGTTTTGAAAACAAAATCACCTTTTTGACACTCGATGACCTCTGGAGCCTAAACTATTGACCTGAGCTCAAATCTGAGGACACCTATGTCGCTTGCATTTTTCAATAAATTTCGTTTGCTTTTTCCCTTTGCTGCTAACTATCATAGTTCCCGAGATATTTGGGGGTGTTCGAACCGAAGTCTTGAAAACTTGAAAATCTGACCCTTGATGACCTCTGGTGACCTCAATATTGACCTAAAAAAAATAACGAAATACTTTCGAAAGAGCTTGTCTCGAGCTATCTAACGTCGTTTCCCGCTTGTCGCTACGTTGCGTGGTTTTCGAGATCATAGGGGGGGGGCGAAATCCGCCCCCCCTCCAGGGCGTGTAATTATCAGAGGCACTCCAGGGCGCGTGTTAACTCGAAAACTAAAAGAGCTAGAAAGACGCGGAAAAAAATGTTAAAAAGCTCCTGGCCGGCACATTCGAAGGTATTTAGATGTTTTTCCTCAAGTCAATATTGAGGTCACCAGAGGTCATCAAAAGTTATATTTTCAAGTTTTAGGACTTCGCTCCAGAAACCCCTAGATATCACAGGCACTATGATAGTTAGGAAGAAACAGAAACAAAAACAATAGAAAGCTCTTGAAAAATTCAATCGCCAAGTGTCCTCAAATTGAAGCTAAGGTTAAAACTTTAGGCTCCAGTGCTCATCAAATGTCAAAAAAGCTTTAAAAAAACGTTTATGACAAATAGCTTTTTACCTAATAACGACAAGGCAATAATTTTGACGCCATCGTGCTTGTTTCGTCAAAAAGCTTCGCCTCATATTAGTGTTGACTAGGTCAGGTCAACTTACAAATGTGACCTCAGGTCAAGATCACGTGGTTGTGACTGAAGTAGGTCATGTTGCATATGGGAAGACGTGACGCGACGAGATAAACACATTGGTTTCGGTTTCACTTCTCTATCGTCATTATGTCGAGTTATTGACATAAAACTGTTGGTGACCTCGGAGACCTGGGCACTTGAAGGGGTCACTGGACAAAAATGGCACCTAGGTCATCAAGAATGTTCTATAATAACATGATACAGAAGGAATTAGACTGCTATCCTGGGTCTCCTTAGAATAGGAAGCATTTTAATATTTCCCCTTAGACTTATAATGGGAGGTCACGAAATTAAACCGACCTTAGGTCGCTGATATTCAAAATCCAAGATACACGAATTGTAGATATATGTGACCTTATGAAATCCTGTAAGTGTAAAACTGATCATTCCAAAACTGTGAACGTGGTACGACCACAAGTTTTTTTTGGGAGGTGGGGTGACGTGACCTGGTCTGGTGACCTGATCTAAGATGACCTGATTTGTTTACATAATGTGGACAATTGATGCACACACAGCTGTGCCAAAAATGGCGGCGCTTCGCCGTTTTCCCGCAATCCGCGAAAAACCTGAGGGGGTGTCTACCCCCCCCCCCTCCGGCACGACGCTGGTTAAAATATAGGGATGATGTGAGCATGCAGCCAGGTGTTAGGGTATTCATGTGAAGTTTAAAAATACTCCAGCTGTGCTGGGGTAATTTTGGTATATGCCACTTTTGGTCGA
This sequence comes from Chirona hameri, assembly GCA_036785665.1. Lineage (NCBI taxonomy): Eukaryota > Metazoa > Arthropoda > Thecostraca > Balanomorpha > Balanidae > Chirona > Chirona hameri. The sequence continues at coordinate 40,920 of JAXIVJ010010313.1, forward strand.
GGCCACTCAAAGAACTTTTACCACCCCTGGACACACGAACACATATTCCAGCCAGATGATACCAAATAGCAGTTTAATTAATCACTGAAGACATTAATATTCAAATGAAATTCTTCCTTCGAAACACTTAGGAAAAATAAGGATTTTTCGTTAATAATAATTAAATACTTTGAAAATTTCATGTACTTTGAAAATTTCAAATGACCGAAATGTCGAGGTTGGGAACTTCCCAGGAGCACCAGATTATGAAGAGCTTCCTCTTTCAGATTAGTGATTCCCTATTGTAACAGGCTCCTGGCTACCCCTATTTGTAACAGGGCGGGGGGGGGGGGGGGGCGGATTCCGCCCCCCTAAGATCTCGAGATCTACCTGTCCGATTTTCACAAATGAAACGGAATTTGCTTCCCTCAACACGATCTACATTTCTAAAAAAGGAAAAAGAAATGATTTTTTTTTGGTAGGGGGCAACAGGGGGGCAAAAACTACACATTTTAGTAGTATATGTGATCCAATACAGCTGTCATGTGTATCAACTGATTTGAACGCAACAAATGGGAATCGCTAGATATTTAATTGGAGATTGATATATGGCGATGACTTTTGAAAATTCAAAAATCATAGGCGTTTGCAGCCCACTCAATATGGGGGTGAAGTAAATGTGGAATACAACTATTTTTTATGTTGTTTGTTTGATAAATGAAATGGTATGTCATTGTGACATTAGACAAAACAGTTATAAATCATATTTGTTTCCATAGGCGGTACCAGGTTAGTGAAAAAAGGAGGTCAAATAGGAACACAAATATTAACCAGAGGCATGTTGCTACCCAGAACTATAAATAAGTTACTGATCGTAGATAGTTCCTTTTTGCATATTGTACTTCATCATAGGCGCATCCAGGAACCAAACTGGGGAGGCACAAGACTTTCGATAAGTATATTATCCGTTATTATGATACTAACTAGTCAACAGTGACTATTTCAATTACAACTTCAATTCACACTGCTTACCCCCCCCCCCCCCCCATTTACCCGACCTGGACTAGCCTATTATCTCATAATCGTTCGTAGAGTACCCTGTGGTGCGTGTTTCATCCGAAAACGGCAGTATGTAATGTCATTGTAGGCCCATGCATCTTAGTTTCCTTGCAATAATATGACCCCATTTCTTCCATTCCTGAGCGCGCCTCTGCAAGACAAGCTCCGGACTTGGATGCGACGAGTCAGTGACCTGACCGAATGCGACACAGGTAACGTTTCATCTAATTTTGTGCGTCATATCAATGTTAAGTGTAACCTAACATCCAGCTGGCTTGGACGTGATTGCTCCCACTCCACTCGGACTTTCTCCAGCCCAATGATAATGGCGTCAGCGATTTGTTATTAATGGTGTTGTGGGTGACTGGGTTTTATTTTTAAAATGTCAAGTCTTATAAGGTGAAAACCTACTCTGGTTCTGTCTGTTGTTGTTCCGAATCAATGCTTAGCTTCCGTGTCAGTCCTTGGTGTCGTTTCATTTTGTTACAGTTTCACTTGCTCCACGTGCTTAATGACTAGTAGAGCCAGTCTCATTGGTTAACTGTTCAGTGTACACCATAGCATCCGCCTACTGTGTAAAATGCATCTTCAGTATGTTAACCCTCGCTTGACCGGGGGAGGCAAATATTGCCCCCCTGACGAATATTCGAGATAACTCAGAACATAATGGCGCGATCAAGTTGAAACCTTTTGGTACCTTCTCATACATCAAGTTTATATCTTCTGTGAAAAATAGTTTATTTCGAAACATTTTTGAAATATGAAATTTAGTGACGACACAGTTTGACGATAAAACGAGCTTACATTTAACAGGCCGTACAAAGAACACCTTTTAACCAAAATGCAATCCGAAAACAATCAAAAGATAGCAAATTGCCAGGCCTACAAAATAACTGTTTTTTGTTTTTTTTGGACACCAAAAAATTAATTTTGTTTTAATGAACATAAAATCAAATTTTGCAATGATGTTAAAAAACCGGAAAATATGTTAAATAACTACATACGAACAATGCCCAAATCAAATTTCGAAGAAATATCTTTATTTTTGACAGAGTATTGCTTCCTATGTATGGTAAATGGTGACGTCATATTTTGAAAATGCGTTTTTTTGCTTTTATTGACCAGATACAGAAAAATAAATGGCAGCATTGTTTTTCTGAGACAAAACTGGTCTAGAAACATGTAATTATTTAAATTTATCAATTTCAATTTTTGACCTAATGTGACATGACATTGACCTGAACGTGAGACTAACCTCACTAAAATGAGCTCAGATGGTAAAATGATTATCATAATCGTATTCTACGTGTAAGTAACCTATTAAACATGTTTTGAATGACTTTCGAGACAAAAATCGGATCTTGACCTTTTGTGACCTGACCTTGACCTGACCTTTGCCAACAATCTCATTTTCACTCATGCAGGATGTTTATTATACCTTTGGGAGCATTTTTGGTGATCATGGTCGCAATCAAAGGCTCCGGATGGAAAGAATGGGCGATAAACTCAAAAGCCTCGATTTCGACATTTTACTGACCTTGACCTGACATATGACCTTAATTTGGAACAAAAATAGACTATTCTTTAGATGTCCTCATGGAGAGCTTTTGAATGCCGCATTGCGCGTCTCGCTGCGATCATTGGTTCCCGTGATAATGGTGGAGGGCAATTTTTGCCCCTCTCCCGGTCAATGGTGTTTGGCTGAGACCCCAGTCAAGCGCGGGTTAAGACCATTCATGTTTAATGTTTTCACAGACGAGGCGCCGGCAACACTGATCCGGTTGTAAGAGTCGTCGGTGCTGGTGACAGAGGAGCCGACCGGCGGCCGGCGATTGTCAAAGTCGGACCTGGCGATCGTTGTGGAAAACGTGCACATCGCCACCAGCAGGACTATGGAGGGGGCCATACTCCTCCTCATAATTGTCACCTTCGTATTCAACTTGAAAGTCAGCAGACGTCTTCGTAACATCTCGTACTTTGTGGAGACCCTCACCATGGACATTCCGGCCGAAGTTCGGCCGACTGAGACTGTTCGAAAAGAACTGTCTGTGCTGGCGAGTGGCATATAACTGGGGATGTGCAGCCAAGACACGTGACGAAAGCCCGTACCATGCATTGTAATATTCGTTGTTCCCGACGAATATTCCGTACCTTGTGTTCCGTCGCGCACAGTTGAACTGTCTGTTCTGGCGAGGGGGTTGTAACCGTCGCGACGCGCAATGCGCAGCTAAGACCCGTGACTCAAGTCCGTACCATGCATTGTGATACTCGTTGTTTCCCAGCTCTGCAGTTGTTTCCCCACTCTGTTTTAGTTTTTGTTCCGTCGCTCACAATTGTGTGTTGCTGCTCTGCAGATGGAGTTCCCCACTCTGTTTTAGTTTTTGTTCCGTCGCTCGCAGTTGTGCGTTGCTGTGTATGCTCATTTAAATATACATGTGACAAAACATGTACATTTTTCTGTAGATATGCCTTCATTATTGATGAAGAGTTAAAGATGAGTATCATGAAAAGTTGCATGTGAAGAAGATAAATGTATTCGAAGGGAAAAGTCAGGAACGATTAATGGCAGAGTAAAATAAGGGTATCTACGAGGACCTGTTGTGTACGCATTGAGTAACTAACGAGTAAACGAAGAGTTAGGAAGGAGACCAACAGAGTAACCATAGAGTAAATGAAGAGTACAGGAAGAGTTGGGAAGGAGAGGAACAGAGTAAAAATAGAGTAAAGGAAGAGTAAGAAGGAGACGAGCAGAGTAACCATATAGTAAATGAAGAGTAAAGGAAGAGTTAGCAAGGAGACGAACAGAACTAGGAGACGAACTTGACCTTGACCTGAGGTCAAATTTTTTAGTAGTTTTAACAAGGTCCCTATGTAAATCATTCGAAGCGCCTTGACAATATAAACACAATGGCGTAAACAGTTTTCCGTTATCTTTATTAGGTAAAAAGTTAAAAGTGAATAGCGAAAAACACTTTTGCAAAACAAAACAGTATTTTTTTTCTCTTTTTACCTCTGGAGCCTCAAATGTTGATTTGAGATCATATTTGGGGGCACTTTATCGATTCAAAATTTCACTGGCTGGCGTTTTATTTTTTCTGTTTGTTTCTATCTAGCATAGTTGCTGAGATATATGGGAAGTTCTGGAGCGATGTCCTAAAACTGGAGAGGAAAAAAAACTCGAAAATTTGACCTTTGATGACCTCTGGTGACCTCAATTTTGACCTGATCTAAAACAATACTGAATACCTTCGATAGAACATGTATCAAGATATCAAATGCCGTTTTCCGCTTCTCGCTACGTAGCGTGGTTTTCGAGATCTCAGGGGGTGGGCGGAAATCAACTCCCCTGCAGTTCGTGTTCGACTCAAAGCCCCTGCAGTGCGCGGGTTAAAATGTTATCTAAATTTAAGAATTAAATACAATTATTCCCTAATTCAAAGTTGGAAGTTTAGCAAATTAATGATCGGTATTTTTCCTCCACTATTGGAAAGCGCAACATCTGGCGCTTTTGCATCACTCTGTTCAACGTGGTTGAATGGGCACTTGTAAACAAATCGCCGTCACTAAATAAGTCGCTGTAGTTTAGCTTGGTACCGGCCGGCCGGTGCCAACTGCCAAGTAAACTGCCGATGTCAATGCACTTTTTCAAATGATTGTTTGTTGCTCATAAAATTGTTGGCACATATTCGCAAAAGATAGAGTGCAAGAAACATATTGCATACCTTTATGATAAATAACAATGTGTAGGGAGGCTAATTTACTGAATTGGTTACCGAGTACTTGCTGAGTACCGACCGATATAAGCGTGGATCGCTTATCGGTAGGAAACTGCCAATATCTTTCGGTAGGAATGTTTATATGCTAAATGTGATGAATTTACTGCATATTTTGGCCTCGTCTATCAATTTCAGGTGCTAACTCCATTTTTGTGGAAAAGGGTGATTATCTCCTTTAAGTAATTTCGACATAGAACTATTGGGACCCTTTTAGAAGAAGTTTAATTTCCCCGAAACTTGTTTCGGGTCCCTCAACGGTTGTTTAGGTTAAAAGCAACTGGCGTATATATATGCCTAAAGTTCGTGGTTATTGTGTGCAATAGTTTCCATATACAAGCTATACCATATGCATGACGTCATAATTATCATGAAGTTTGTTATGGCCATGAAGGAGAAAAGAGAAACATGCCCATTTTTCGATGGATATCCATCTATCGTGCAAACATATGTCATTTTCGTTTTATTTGAGCTCGAAGTACCCCGTATAGCAAAATATCAAGGCAACTTTCAACGTGACCTAAACTCTTTAAATGGCAAAACAGCTAAACATCCTGATAGGTCCATATGTACCGAAAATCTACTCACTAAAATCATCATAGCCAGATCAATGCATACCCAGCTAAAAGACAAAGGAAATAAATGGGCTCATACGGTTCCCATGGTTCAGCAGAAGCGAACATTTCTCCCGCCAGCAGGCAAGGCTACCGCCAGCGCGCACAGCCCGGTGCAGCCGGGCGGGCGGCGGCGCGCCGCCGCGCGCCGTCACCCCCGGCCCGTCAGTGCCGCCGCCGCGGCGGTGGCACTGACACTGCCGGGTTCCACTGTACCCCACTCCCCTGTGTCGAAGTGACGTCACTCAACTAGCATTTCGTCGCACCACCGGCTATGGTGAGACATCTACCGGGCGAAATTTGGATGTCGCAAGCGTTGGATGGTGCTGTTTTGGATGGTACAAGCATTGAATGCTACAACTTTGAACGATTCTATATGCACCTCTTGTTCACCTTCGCGCTACGGGGAGGGGCTGTCAGGGCCCCCTGTTAACTTCCAAACCAAGCAACGTAGAGCAATGCGGTAAGAACCAGCATGTTGCCTGTCATGAGAACAATCTAAGAGTATGGAATTTTTAGGTTTCAGGTCAACGGACTCCTTCCAGGTCAAGTGAATGACCTCGGATTTATCACATCCTGAACAGCGATTTTGCTTTTCAGAAAACCACAAAATTAGAAATTGATAAATGTAAATAAAAAGGCATGTTCCTAGACCAGTTTTGGCTCACAAATACAGAAGAGGTAATTATTTGCTCGTATCTTGTCAAAAAAGTAAAAGAAAAGTTATTAAAAATGATGACGTCATGAGTTTCTTACACTTAGCCCGCCATTGATTGGGGTGGGGGCGTTTAACGCCCCCTGATTATTTTTCGCAATAGCTAAACAAATAATAGCGCCATCAACCTGAAACTTCATGTACATTCTTATAGATCATTTTACGTCTTGTGTGCAAAAATGAAGACATTTCGTCGACATTTTTTCGAGTTATAGCGAATTTATTGACGTCACTACACCCGAGTTTTACACCAAAATCAGCTAAACTTTGCCAGGCCGTACATATGCCACATTTGAAGCAAAATGCAATACAAAAACGCCAAAAGATAGAAAATGGCAACGTCTACAAACTTACGGTCTCGGATTTTTTTATTTTGTATTTATTCCCAGAAACTAAAAACTTCTTTTTGGGGAAATGATCACAAAATCAAAATTGTCTAATAAAAAAAAACGGACGATATGTCAGAGAACCATACCTAGGCAACTACCATACCAAGTGTCAAACTGATATCTCCATTTTTGACTGACTTATGACATCTACAGTATGGGTAACTCATGACGTCATATTTTGAAATTGCGTTTTTTAAATTGTATTGACTAGATACAAACAAATGAAT
>JAXIVJ010010314.1:0-5000 GCA_036785665.1 Chirona hameri
TCTGTCTGACCAGCCTGTATGTCTGACCAGCCTGTATGTCTGACCAGCCCGTCTGTCTGACCAGCCCGCCTGTCTGACCAGCCCGTCTGTCTGACCAGCCCGTCTGTCTGGCCAGCCCGTCTGTCAGTCTGACCTGTCTGTCTGTCTGTCTGTCTGACCAGCCCGTCTGTCAGTCTGACCTGTCTGTCTGTCTGTCTGTCTGACCAGCCCGTCTGTCTGTCTGACCAGCCCGTCTGTCTGTCTGACCAGCCCGCCTGTCTGTCTGACCAGCCCGTCTGTCTGTCTGACCAGCCCGTCTGTCTGTCTGACCAGCCCGTCTGTCTGTCTGACCAGCCCGTCTGTCTGTCTGACCAGCCCGTCTGTCTGTCTGACCAGCCCGTCTGTCTGTCTGACCAGCCCGTCTGTCTGTCTGACCAGCCCGTCTGTCTGTCTGACCAGTCCGTCTGTCTGTCTGACCAGTCCGTCTGTCTGTCTGTCTGTCTGTCTGTCTGTCTGACCAGTCTGTCTGTCTGGTCTGTCTGGTCTGTCTGGTCTGTCTGGTCTGTCTGGTCTGTCTGGTCTGTCTGGTCTGTCTGGTCTGTCTGGTCTGTCTGGTCTGTCTGGTCTGTCTGGTCTGTCTGGTCTGTCTGGTCTGTCTGGTCTGTCTGGTCTGTCTGGTCTGTCTGGTCTGTCTGGTCTGTCTGGTCTGTCTGGTCTGTCTGGTCTGTCTGGTCTGTCTGGTCTGTCTGGTCTGTCTGGTCTGTCTGGTCTGTCTGGTCTGTCTGGTCTGTCTGGTCTGTCTGGTCTGTCTGGTCTGTCTGGTCTGTCTGGTCTGTCTGGTCTGTCTGGTCTGTCTGGTCTGTCTGGTCTGTCTGGTCTGTCTGGTCTGTCTGGTCTGTCTGGTCTGTCTGGTCTGTCTGGTCTGTCTGGTCTGTCTGGTCTGTCTGGTCTGTCTGGTCTGTCTGGTCTGTCTGGTCTGTCTGGTCTGTCTGGTCTGTCTGGTCTGTCTGGTCTGTCTGGTCTGTCTGGTCTGTCTGGTCTGTCTGGTCTGTCTGGTCTGTCTGGTCTGTCTGGTCTGTCTGGTCTGTCTGGTCTGTCTGGTCTGTCTGGTCTGTCTGGTCTGTCTGGTCTGTCTGGTCTGTCTGGTCTGTCTGGTCTGTCTGGTCTGTCTGGTCTGTCTGGTCTGTCTGGTCTGTCTGGTCTGTCTGGTCTGTCTGGTCTGTCTGGTCTGTCTGGTCTGTCTGGTCTGTCTGGTCTGTCTGGTCTGTCTGGTCTGTCTGGTCTGTCTGGTCTGTCTGGTCTGTCTGGTCTGTCTGGTCTGTCTGGTCTGTCTGGTCTGTCTGGTCTGTCTGGTCTGTCTGGTCTGTCTGGTCTGTCTGGTCTGTCTGGTCTGTCTGGTCTGTCTGGTCTGTCTGGTCTGTCTGGTCTGTCTGGTCTGTCTGGTCTGTCTGGTCTGTCTGGTCTGTCTGGTCTGTCTGGTCTGTCTGGTCTGTCTGGTCTGTCTGGTCTGTCTGGTCTGTCTGGTCTGTCTGGTCTGTCTGGTCTGTCTGGTCTGTCTGGTCTGTCTGGTCTGTCTGGTCTGTCTGGTCTGTCTGGTCTGTCTGGTCTGTCTGGTCTGTCTGGTCTGTCTGGTCTGTCTGGTCTGTCTGGTCTGTCTGGTCTGTCTGGTCTGTCTGGTCTGTCTGGTCTGTCTGGTCTGTCTGGTCTGTCTGGTCTGTCTGGTCTGTCTGGTCTGTCTGGTCTGTCTGGTCTGTCTGGTCTGTCTGGTCTGTCTGGTCTGTCTGGTCTGTCTGGTCTGTCTGGTCTGTCTGGTCTGTCTGGTCTGTCTGGTCTGTCTGGTCTGTCTGGTCTGTCTGGTCTGTCTGGTCTGTCTGGTCTGTCTGGTCTGTCTGGTCTGTCTGGTCTGTCTGGTCTGTCTGGTCTGTCTGGTCTGTCTGGTCTGTCTGGTCTGTCTGGTCTGTCTGGTCTGTCTGGTCTGTCTGGTCTGTCTGGTCTGTCTGGTCTGTCTGGTCTGTCTGGTCTGTCTGGTCTGTCTGGTCTGTCTGGTCTGTCTGGTCTGTCTGGTCTGTCTGGTCTGCCTGCCTGCCTGCCTGCCTGTCTGCCTGTCTGCCTGCCTGCCTGTCTGCCTGTCTGCCTGTCTGCCTGTCTGCCTGTCTGCCTGTCTGCCTGTCTGCCTGCCTGCCTGCCTGTCTGCCTGTCTGCCTGTCTGTCTGTCTGTCTGTCTGTCTGTCTGTCTGTCTGTCTGTCTGTCTGTCTGTCTGTCTGCCTGCCTGCCTGCCTGCCTGCCTGCCTGCCTGCCTGCCTGCCTGCCTGCCTGCCTGCCTGCCTGCCTGCCTGCCTGCCTGCCTGCCTGCCTGCCTGCCTGCCTGCCTGCCTGCCTGCCTGCCTGCCTGCCTGCCTGCCTGCCTGCCTGCCTGCCTGCCTGCCTGTCTGCCTGTCTGCCTGTCTGCCTGTCTGCCTGTCTGCCTGTCTGCCTGTCTGCCTGTCTGCCTGTCTGCCTGTCTGCCTGTCTGCCTGTCTGCCTGTCTGCCTGTCTGCCTGTCTGCCTGTCTGCCTGTCTGCCTGTCTGCCTGTCTGCCTGTCTGCCTGTCTGCCTGTCTGCCTGTCTGCCTGTCTGCCTGTCTGCCTGTCTGCCTGTCTGCCTGTCTGCCTGTCTGCCTGTCTGCCTGTCTGCCTGTCTGCCTGTCTGCCTGTCTGCCTGTCTGCCTGTCTGCCTGTCTGCCTGTCTGCCTGTCTGCCTGTCTGCCTGTCTGCCTGTCTGCCTGTCTGCCTGTCTGCCTGTCTGCCTGTCTGCCTGTCTGCCTGTCTGCCTGTCTGCCTGTCTGCCTGTCTGCCTGTCTGCCTGTCTGCCTGTCTGCCTGTCTGCCTGTCTGCCTGTCTGCCTGTCTGCCTGTCTGCCTGTCTGCCTGTCTGCCTGTCTGCCTGTCTGCCTGTCTGCCTGTCTGCCTGTCTGCCTGTCTGCCTGTCTGCCTGTCTGCCTGTCTGCCTGTCTGCCTGTCTGCCTGTCTGCCTGTCTGCCTGTCTGCCTGTCTGCCTGTCTGCCTGTCTGCCTGTCTGCCTGTCTGCCTGTCTGCCTGTCTGCCTGTCTGCCTGTCTGCCTGTCTGCCTGTCTGCCTGTCTGCCTGTCTGCCTGTCTGCCTGTCTGCCTGTCTGCCTGTCTGCCTGTCTGCCTGTCTGCCTGTCTGCCTGTCTGCCTGTCTGCCTGTCTGCCTGTCTGCCTGTCTGCCTGTCTGCCTGTCTGCCTGTCTGCCTGTCTGCCTGTCTGCCTGTCTGCCTGTCTGCCTGTCTGCCTGTCTGCCTGTCTGCCTGTCTGCCTGTCTGCCTGTCTGCCTGTCTGCCTGTCTGCCTGTCTGCCTGTCTGCCTGTCTGCCTGTCTGCCTGTCTGCCTGTCTGCCTGTCTGCCTGTCTGCCTGTCTGCCTGTCTGCCTGTCTGCCTGTCTGCCTGTCTGCCTGTCTGCCTGTCTGCCTGTCTGCCTGTCTGCCTGTCTGCCTGTCTGCCTGTCTGCCTGTCTGCCTGTCTGCCTGTCTGCCTGTCTGCCTGTCTGCCTGTCTGCCTGTCTGCCTGTCTGCCTGTCTGCCTGTCTGCCTGTCTGCCTGTCTGCCTGTCTGCCTGTCTGCCTGTCTGCCTGTCTGCCTGTCTGCCTGTCTGCCTGTCTGCCTGTCTGCCTGTCTGCCTGTCTGCCTGTCTGCCTGTCTGCCTGTCTGCCTGTCTGCCTGTCTGCCTGTCTGCCTGTCTGCCTGTCTGCCTGTCTGCCTGTCTGCCTGTCTGCCTGTCTGCCTGTCTGCCTGTCTGCCTGTCTGCCTGTCTGCCTGTCTGCCTGTCTGCCTGTCTGCCTGTCTGCCTGTCTGCCTGTCTGCCTGTCTGCCTGTCTGCCTGTCTGCCTGTCTGCCTGTCTGCCTGTCTGCCTGTCTGCCTGTCTGCCTGTCTGCCTGTCTGCCTGTCTGCCTGTCTGCCTGTCTGCCTGTCTGCCTGTCTGCCTGTCTGCCTGTCTGCCTGTCTGCCTGTCTGCCTGTCTGCCTGTCTGCCTGTCTGCCTGTCTGCCTGTCTGCCTGTCTGCCTGTCTGCCTGTCTGCCTGTCTGCCTGTCTGCCTGTCTGCCTGTCTGCCTGTCTGCCTGTCTGCCTGTCTGCCTGTCTGCCTGTCTGCCTGTCTGCCTGTCTGCCTGTCTGCCTGTCTGCCTGTCTGCCTGTCTGCCTGTCTGCCTGTCTGCCTGTCTGCCTGTCTGCCTGTCTGCCTGTCTGCCTGTCTGCCTGTCTGCCTGTCTGCCTGTCTGCCTGTCTGCCTGTCTGCCTGTCTGCCTGTCTGCCTGTCTGCCTGTCTGCCTGTCTGCCTGTCTGCCTGTCTGCCTGTCTGCCTGTCTGCCTGTCTGCCTGTCTGCCTGTCTGCCTGTCTGCCTGTCTGCCTGTCTGCCTGTCTGCCTGTCTGCCTGTCTGCCTGTCTGCCTGTCTGCCTGTCTGCCTGTCTGCCTGTCTGCCTGTCTGCCTGTCTGCCTGTCTGCCTGTCTGCCTGTCTGCCTGTCTGCCTGTCTGCCTGTCTGCCTGTCTGCCTGTCTGCCTGTCTGCCTGTCTGCCTGTCTGCCTGTCTGCCTGTCTGCCTGTCTGCCTGTCTGCCTGTCTGCCTGTCTGCCTGTCTGCCTGTCTGCCTGTCTGCCTGTCTGCCTGTCTGCCTGTCTGCCTGTCTGCCTGTCTGCCTGTCTGCCTGTCTGCCTGTCTGCCTGTCTGCCTGTCTGCCTGTCTGCCTGTCTGCCTGTCTGCCTGTCTGCCTGTCTGCCTGTCTGCCTGTCTGCCTGTCTGCCTGTCTGCCTGTCTGCCTGTCTGCCTGTCTGCCTGTCTGCCTGTCTGCCTGTCTGCCTGCCTGCCTGCCTGCCTGCCTGCCTGCCTGCCTGCCTGCCTGCCTGCCTGCCTGCCTGCCTGCCTGCCTGCCTGCCTGCCTGCCTGCCTGCCTGCCTGCCTGCCTGCCTGCCTGCCTGCCTGCCTGCCTGCCTGCCTGCCTGCCTGCCTGCCTGCCTGCCTGCCTGCCTG
>JAXIVJ010010314.1:10000-37500 GCA_036785665.1 Chirona hameri
ACAGGTCAGACCAGCCATCAACTCAGCCCGAACTCAGCACAGGTCAGACCAGCCATCAACTCAGCCCGAACTCAGCACAGGTCAGACCAGCCATCAACTCAGCACAGGTCAGACCAGCCATCAACTCAGCACAGGTCAACCCAGCCCGAACTCAGCACAGGTCAGACCATCCATCAACTCAGCCCGAACTCAGCACAGGTCAGACCAGCCATCAACTCAGCTCGAACTCAGCACAGGTCAACCCAGCCATCAACTCAGCCCGAACTCAGCACAGGTCAACCCAGCCATAAACTCAGCCCGAACTCAGCACAGGTCAGACCAGCCATCAACTCAGTCCGAACTCAGCACAGGTCAGACCAGCCATCGAATCAGGTCCGAACTCAGCTCCGATCAACACAGCCATCAACTCAGCCCCAACTCAGCTCCGGTCAGACCAGCCATCAACTCAGCCCGAACTCAGCACAGGTCAGACCAGCCATCAACTCAGCCCGAACTCAGCACAGGTCAGACCAGCCATCAACTCAGCCCGAACTCAGCACAGGTCAACCCAACCATCAACTCAGCCCGAACTCAGCACAGGTCAGACCAGCCATCAACTCAGCCCGAACTCAGCACAGGTCAGACCAGCCATCAACTCAGCCCGAACTCAGCACAGGTCAGACCAGCCATCAACTCAGCCCGAACTCAGCACTGGTCAGACCAGCCATCAACTCAGCCGAACTCAGCACAGGTCAACCCAGCCATCAACTCAGCCCGAACTCAGCACAGGTCAACCCAGCCCGAACTCAGCAAAGGTCAGACCAGCCATCAACTCAGCCCGAGCTCAGCACAGGTCAGACCAGCCATCAACTCAGCCCGAACTCAGCACAGGTCAACCCAGGTCAACTCAGCCCTAAATTCAGCACTGGTCAGGCCAGCTGAGGTCACTGGCTAGAAATACATACAGGCCACAGCTGGAAAAGGGTAAAGCATCGCTTGTCTGACAGCACTGTGGACTGTCTGCAGGTTATGTTAGGTTAGGTACAGTGGTACGTTGGTAGATTAGGTTAGGTTAGGTACAGTGGTACGTTGGTAGGTTAGGTTAGGTACAGTGGTACGTTGGTAGGTTATGTTAGGACTGACGAGAGCTCGCATCACGATCAGTGGATCAGCGGATCAGCGAGCTGCGGTGGCAGCTGCCTGGCGTCAGTGGCACGTTGGTAGGCTATGTTAGGACTGACGAGAGCTCGCATCACGATCAGTGGATCAGCGGATCAGCGAGCTGCGGTGGCAGCTGCCTGGCGTCAGTGGCACGGTGGTAGGTTATGTTAGGACTGACGAGAGCTCGCATCACGATCAGTGGATCAGCGGATCAGCGAGCTGCGGTGGCAGCTGCCTGGCGTCAGTGGCACGTTGGTAGGCTATGTTAGGACTGACGAGAGCTCGCATCACGATCAGTGGATCAGCGGATCAGCGAGCTGCGGTGGCAGCTGCCTGGCGTCAGTGGCACGTTGGTAGGCTATGTTAGGACTGACGAGAGCTCGCATCACGATCAGTGGATCAGCGGATCAGCGAGCTGCGGTGGCAGCTGCCTGGCGTCAGTGGCACGGTGGTAGGTTATGTTAGGACTGACGAGAGCTCGCATCACGATCAGTGGATCAGCGGATCAGCGAGCTGCGGTGGCAGCTGCCTGGCGTCAGTGGCACGTTGGTAGGCTATGTTAGGACTGACGAGAGCTCGCATCACGATCAGTGGATCAGCGGATCAGCGAGCTGCGGTGGCAGCTGCTTGGCGTCAGTGGCACGGTGGTAGTTAACGGCAACGGCCAAAACGTTACCGGACATACAGGCAAATGGAATTAATCGCAACAAGAAAGAAAAACGATGGGTAAAATTGTAATTGTAAAAAGTTGAATATGTCCAGACTTGTAAAATGGTGAGTCAACGGATTGTACTTACTCCTGTGTTGGCGTCCACCCGTCGGGTCCATTCGGCCCATTTTAACGGTCAGGACTCGCTGCCCCAGCCGAGATGCGAGTCCGGTACACGAGAACCAGGTATGTTCTGGACTCCAGAACATATCTAAGTTACATTTATCTGGGTATGTTTAATTACGTTCTATTTAAATAAAACAATAGGCATCATAAACCTAGCACATAATCTGGTGTATGTTCTGAAGTCCAGAATATACCCAGTTTGTGACCAAACTTGCATCTCAGTCGAAGCACTGAGCGCCAGTGAACCCCTCCAGCAGTGCCAGCACCAGCTCCACACCTCCTCTCACCTGTCCCGGCTCCGGCAGTGCCAGCACCAGCTCCACACCTCCCCATCTGTCCCGGCTCCAGCAGTGCCAGCACCAGCTCGACACCTCCTCTCATCTGTCCCGGCTCCAGCAGTGCCAGCACCAGCTCCACACCTCCTCTTACCTGTCCCGGCTCCAGCAGTGCCAGCACCAGCTCCACACCTCCTCTCACCTGTCCCGGCTCCAGCAGTGCCAGCACCAGCTCGACACCTCCTCTCACCTGTCCCGGCTCTAGCAGTGCCAGCACCAGCTCCACACCTCTCACCTGTCCCGGCTCCAGCAGTGCCAGCACCAGCTCGACACCTCCTCTCACCTGTCCCGGCTCCAGCAGTGCCAGCACCAGCTCCACACCTCCTCTCACCTGTCCCGGCTCTAGCAGTGCCAGCACCAGCTCGACACCTCCTCTCACCTGTCCCGGCTCCAGCAGTGCCAGCACCAGCTCCACACCTCCTCTCACCTGTCCCGGCTCCAGCAGTGCCAGCACCAGCTCCACACCTCCTCATCTGTCCCGGCTCCAGCAGTGCCAGCACCAGCTCGACACCTCCTCTCACCTGTCCCGGCTCCAGCAGCGCCAGCACCAGCTCCACACCTCCTCTCACCTGTCCCGGCTCCAGCAGTGCCAGCACCAGCTCCACACCTCCTCATCTGTCCCGGCTCCAGCAGTGCCAGCACCAGCTCGACACCTCCTCTCACCTGTCCCGGCTCCAGCAGCGCCAGCACCAGCTCGACACCTCCTCTCACCTGTCCCGGCTCCAGCAGTGCCAGCACCAGCTCCACACCTCTCATCTGTCCCGGCTCCAGCAGTGCCAGCACCAGCTCGACACCTCCTCTCACCTGTCCCGGCTCCAGCAGCGCCAGCACCAGCTCGACACCTCCTCTCACCTGTCCCGGCTCCAGCAGTGCCAGCACCAGCTCGACACCTCCTCTCACCTGTCCCGGCTCCAGCAGCGCCAGCACCAGCTCGACACCTCCTCTCACCTGTCCCGGCTCCAGCAGCGCCAGCACCAGCTCGACACCTCCTCTCACCTGTCCCGGCTCCAGCAGTGCCAGCACCAGCTCCACACCTCCTCTCACCTGTCCCGGCTCCAGCAGTGCCAGCACCAGCTCGACACCTCCTCTCACCTGTCCCGGCTCCAGCAGCGCCAGCACCAGCTCCACACCTCCTCTCACCTGTCCCGGCTCCAGCAGTGCCAGCACCAGCTCCACACCTCCTCTCACCTGTCCCGGCTCCAGCAGCGCCAGCACCAGCTCGACACAGTCCTGTCCCTCGGCGGCAGCGCCATGCAGCTGCTCGGCGGTGGAGCGCTCCACCAGGGAGAGCAGCCGCTGCAGACACAGCCGGTTTCCCAGCTGCAGCAGCGGCAGACATTCCTGCGGCCGGATCACCGGAACGGAGTCCGAGTACATGAAGTGAAGCAACACCCGGAACGTCGACTCCGTCACGTCCCGCAGCGACACCTGCCCGGGGAGGGGGCAGGGGAGAGTCAGACGTACGGACCAACACTGGGGCAGGGGAGGGTCAGACGTACGGACCAACACTGGGGAGGAGGCAGGGGAGGGTCAGACGTACGGGCCAACACGGGGGAGGGGGAGGGTCAGACGTACGGACCAACACTGGGGCAGGGGAGGGTCAGATGTACGGACCAACACTGGGGCAGGGGAGGGTCAGACGTACGGACCAACACTGGGGAGGGGGAGGGTCAGATGTACGGACCAACACTGGGGAGGGGGAGGGTCAGACGTACGGACCAACACTGGGGAGGGGAGGGTCAGACGTACGGACCAACACTGGGCAGGGGAGGGTCAGACGTACGGACCAACACTGGGGAGGGGGAGGGCCAGACGTACGGACCAACGTTGGGGAGGGGGAGGGCCAGACGTACGGACCAACACTGGAGAGGGTCAGACGTACGGACCAACACTGGGGAGGGGGAGGGTCAGACGTACGGACCAACACAGGGGAGGGTCAGACGTACGGACCAACACTGGGGAGGGTCAGATGTACGGACCAACACTGGGGAGGGGAGGGCCATATGTACGGACCAACACTGGGGAGGGGGCAGGGTCAGACGTACGGACCAACACTGGGGAGGGGGAGGTGCGGGCCAACACTGGGGAGGGGGGCATGGGAGGGTCAGATGTACGGACCAACGCTGGGGAGGGTCAGACGTATGGACCAACACTGGGGAGGGGAGGGTCAGACGTACGGACCAACACTGGGGAGGGTCAGACGTACGGACCAACACTGGGGAGGGTCAGACGTACGGACCAACATTGGGGAGGGTCAGACGTACGGACCAACACTGGGGAGGGGGCAGGGGAGGGTCAGACGTACGGACCAACACTGGGGAGGGGGAGGGTCAGACGTACGGACCAACACTGGGGAGGGGGAGGGTCAGACGTACGGACCAACACTGGGGAGGGGAGGGTCAGACGTACGGACCAACACTGGGGAGGGGGAGGGTCAGACGTACGGACCAACACTGGGGAGGGGGCAGGGGAGGGTCAGATGTACGGACCAACGCTGGGGAGGGGGAGGGCCAGGTGCGGGCCAAAACTGTAACGTATAAAGCATCAGGACACCGCGGCAGTGCGGGCAGCAGCGGCGGTTCGCGAGGCTGCGCTGATGGTACTCACGATCTTGGCCTTGCTCTCGCTGATGGTACTCACGATCTTGGCCTTGCTCTCGCTGATGGTACTCACGATCTTGGCCTTGCTCTCGCTGATGGTACTCACGACCTTGGCCTTGCTCTCGCTGATGGTACTCACGATCTTGGCCTTGCTCTCGCTGATGGTACTCACGATCTTGGCCTTGCTCTCGCTGATGGTACTCACGATCTTGGCCTTGCTCTCGCTGATGGTACTCACGATCTTGGCCTTGCTCTCGCTGATGGTACTCACGATCTTGGCCTTGCTCTCGCTGATGGTACTCACGATCTTGGCCTTGCTCTCGCTGATGGTACTCACGATCTTGGCCTTGCTCTCGCTGATGGTACTCACGATCTTGGCCTTGCTCTCGCTGATGGTACTCACGACCTTGGCCTTGCTCTCGCTGATGGTACTCACGATCTTGGCCTTGCTCTCGCTGATGGTACTCACGATCTTGGCCTTGCTCTCGCTGATGGTACTCACGATCTTGGCCTTGCTCTCGCTGATGGTA
Organism: Chirona hameri; assembly: GCA_036785665.1. Classification (NCBI taxonomy): domain Eukaryota; kingdom Metazoa; phylum Arthropoda; class Thecostraca; order Balanomorpha; family Balanidae; genus Chirona; species Chirona hameri. The sequence continues at coordinate 15,441 of JAXIVJ010010314.1, forward strand.
CTCACGATCTTGGCCTTGCTCTCGCTGATGGTACTCACGATCTTGGCCTTGCTCTCGCTGATGGTACTCACGATCTTGGCCTTGCTCTCGCTGATGGTACTCACGATCTTGGCCTTGCTCTCGCTGATGGTACTCACGATCTTGGCCTTGCTCTCGCTGATGGTACTCACGATCTTGGCCTTGCTCTCGCTGATGGTACTCACGATCTTGGCCTTGCTCTCGCTGATGGTACTCACGACCTTGGCCTTGCTCTCGCTGATGGTACTCACGATCTTGGCCTTGCTCTCGCTGATGGTACTCACGATCTTGGCCTTGCTCTCGCTGATGGTACTCACGATCTTGGCCTTGCTCTCGCTGATGGTACTCACGATCTTGGCCTTGCTCTCGCTGATGGTACTCACGATCTTGGCCTTGCTCTCGCTGATGGTACTCACGATCTTGGCCTTGCTCTCGCGGAAGTTTCCGGCGAACATGACTTCCATGACGTCACAGCGGGCCATCAGCAGGGGCCGGTGCGCCACGGCTGTGCCGTCGTCCAGCTGGAACAGCACGTCTGAGAAGAGGCCCTCCTCCAGACAGACCTCCAGCAGGCGCGTCTTCAGGCTCTGCGGCCGGCGCGCACGACACGGGTCAGTACGGGGCACGGGTCAGCACGGGTCGGCACGGCACGGGACACGGATGTTCACGGCACGAGTCAGCACGGGGCGCGCGGCGCTGCTGCTGCTATGAGATATGCATAACGTGTGGAAAGCCTGACACTCGAGGGGTTCGGGTCACATGTGACAAAACTAGGTGAGGTGAAAAGCTAAAAACCAGGGCTGCGGAGTCGATCGGTTTTCAGGTAATTCCGACTACCACTCCGACCCTCCGGAGTCGACTCCGACTCCGAGATCGACTCCGACCTTTAATTAGCTGAAGCTATTGTCAACAGGCACAAGAAGTAACCACCAATAGCACAAATTATCGCGTATCGCGTTTCAAGATTGGATATAATTTAATGGAAAATATAGTAGTTCAATGAAATGGTCCAAAAAATGAAATTTACCAAGTCCTATGACAACCCTACTATACCCATGAATAATAAGCAATGATTGAATGATATAGTTAATGAATGATACAACGTTTAACTCGCCTGAACAGGCTACACGCCACTTTAAACCTGTTTTTGTATACACATTAATTGATCGTGATCCTGGCGGTAGCGTTTTGGATCTGCATCCGACGACATGCCCCAGGTTCTATTTCGCCCACGGTGGGACACGCCTGATGATTGAAAAGAAGGGAATCGAGCCAAACCAAGTCGAAAGGACATGATTTATTTAGTCATCGCCACCGGTGGTTCACTAAAACGCACCTGAAAAATACTCTGCCCATGCACTGCCCATAACTGACAGCCGGAGTCGGCAAAATTTTACCGACTCCGACTCCGGCCGCAATCACCGACTACGACTCCAACTCCGACTCGGCAGTGCTGCTAAAACTATGATAGAGAGACCCAGGGGCGTCGCCACCGGGGAGGGGGGGGGGCAGGATCGTTCCGGCCGGAGTCCGCCCCTGCCCAGATTCGCAGGATTTTAACATTAGTCCTATGGGGCTGCCCCCCCCCCCCCCTGGCTGCCCCCTCAAACCCCTGCCCGGCCCCTACTCAAAATTGTGTGGCGACGCCACTGGAGAGGGTAGAGACCACTCACAGAAGCTCAAACAAACGCTTCAAGTCTAAGTGAGTGGTGAGCTGGATATTCGCCGTCCCAAAAGTGGCACAGGTTGCCAGGCGGAATGTTCTGATCAATGGGCAGGATCAAGCTGGAGTGGGACTCTGTGAGCCGCGTCTCCCAAGCCTCCCCGTACCTGCATGTAGTTGGCTGTGATGTCCTTGTTGCGGTACTCCTCCTTCCGTACGATGTTGGTCAGGTAGGCCTGCAACTGGGAGAAGCCCAGATACTCTGAGGACTGCAGCAACTCCTGCAACACGCGGCACAGCACAGCTGGCTCAGGCGTCGGCGGCAGAATATTCGGTGTTCACAGTGGTTTTTTACACAAATACCAAACAGCACAGCCGGTCCAAAGACCGGCACATCCGCTTATCCATTATATGTTATAGGTCACCTGGTATCCTGCAGATCAAGCAATATTTCAAATCCTCTTGTCTAACCTTGCGTCATTTGGTTAAACTGAGTTAAACGTTGGCTGGTACTAATAATGTCTAAGTCGTTATTTGAGCTTCAATCTGCATGCAGTGGGTGAAGCCATGAATAATAAATAGTATTACATAATTACGACACGAGGCCAACTCTGCACGGTGTATTCGATCGCAGCGCTGTCTAAATACAAGGTGCATTCACATATTGGAGATCATAAGAAGGACTGCATCAGAGGACGACCCGCCAAAGTAAGCTCGTGTTCGCGTTGTTACATGCCCACTTGAGGTGCTTGCTCCCATGATTTGAATATCATCAGATCAAATTAAAATTGTATTATTTAAACATTTCGAATTGGATATTGGAAATTAACTGTAGCAGGGAACTGATGAAAGTGAAGCCAGCAAGTGATGAAACTTCAAACACACGATGAACACAGATGATGATGAAACTGAAAGGGTACTGAGGTGGACAGGGTACTGACGCTGACGTTGAACAGGGTACTGACGCTGACGTTGAACAGGGTACTGACCCTGACATTGAACAGGGTACTGACCCTGACGTTGAACAGGGTACTGACCCTGACATTGAACAGGGTACTGACCCTGACGTTGAATAGGGTACTGACCCTGACGTTGCAGTTGGTGTTGTCCTCGAGTCGGCCGGTATAGAGGAAATGAAGCGCCTGTCGCAGCACCGCGGGGCTGATCAGCTTGCTTACATTGACGATCGTCTGCACCGACAGGCTCGGCTGGCCGGTCAAGTCCAGACCCTCACACTGCCGGACAACACCAGGTCAGGTCCAGACCCTCACACTGCCGGACAACATCAGGTCAGGTCCAGACCCTCACACTGCCGGACAGCATCAGGTCAGGTCAAGACCCTCACACTGCCAGACAACACCAGGTCAGGTCAAGACCCTCACACTGCCGGACAACACCAGGTCAGGTCCAGACCCTCACACGGCCGGACAACACCAGGTCAGGTCTAGGCCATCACACTGCCAGACAACAGCAGGTCAGGTCAAGACCCTCACACTGCCAGACAACACCAGGTCAGGTCAAGACCCTCACACTGCCGGACAACACCAGGTCAGGTCAGGTCTAGGCCATCACACTGCCGGACAACACCAGGTCAGGTCAGGTCCAGACCCTCACACTGCCGGACAACACCAGGTCAGGTCAGGTCCAGACTCTCACATTGCCGGACAGCATCAGGTCAGGTCCAGACCCTCACACTGCCGGACAACACCAGGTCAGGTCCGGACCCTCACACGGCCGGACAGCATCAGGTCAGGTCAGGTCTAGGCCATCACACTGCCGGACAACACCAGGTCAGGTCAGGTCCAGACCCTCACACTGCCGGACAACACCAGGTCAGGTCCAGACCCTCACACTGCCGGACAACACCAGGTCAGGTCAGGTCCGGACCCTCACACGGCCGGACAGCATCAGGTCAGGTCAGGTCTAGGCCATCACACTGCCGGACAACACCAGGTCAGGTCCGGACCCTCACACTGCCGGACAACACCAGGTCAGGTCAGGTCCGGACCCTCACACGGCCGGACAGCATCAGGTCAGGTCAGGTCTAGGCCATCACACTGCCGGACAACACCAGGTCAGGTCAGGTCCAGACCCTCACACGGCCGGACAGCATCATGTCAGGTCCGGACCCTCACACGGCCGGACAACATCAGGTCAGGTCCGGACCCTCACACGGCCGGACAACACCAGGTCAGGTCAGGTCCAGACCCTCACACGGCCGGACAACACCAGGTCAGGTCCGGACCCTCACACTGCCGGACAGCATCAGGTCAGGTCAGGTCTAGGCCATCACACTGCCGGACAACACCAGGTCAGGTCAGGCCCAGACCCTCACACTGCCGGACAACACCAGGTCAGGTCAGGTCCAGACCCTCACACGGCCGGACAACATCAGGTCAGGTCCAGACCCTCACACGGCCGGACAACACCAGGTCCGGACCCTCACACGGCCGGACAGCATCAGGTCAGGTCCAGACCCTCACACGGCCGGACAGCATCAGGTCAGGTCCGGACCCTCACACGGCCGGACAACACCAGGTCAGGTCCGGACCCTCACACGGCCGGACAGCATCAGGTCAGGTCAGGTCCCTCACACTGCCGGACAACACCAGGTCAGGTCCAGACCCTCACACTGCCGGACAACATCAGGTCAGGTCCAGACCCTCACACGGCCGGACAACACCAGGTCAGGTCAGGTCCGGACCCTCACACGGCCGGACAACACCAGGTCAGGTCCGGACCCTCACACTGCCGGACAACACCAGGTCAGGTCAGGTCCGGACCCTCACACTGCCGGACAACATCAGGTCAGGTCCAGACCCTCACACGGCCGGACAACACCAGGTCAGGTCAGGTCCGGACCCTCACACGGCCGGACAGCATCAGGTCAGGTCCGGACCCTCACACGGCCGGACAACACCAGGTCAGGTACAGACCCTCACACGGCCGGACAACACCAGGTCAGGTCCGGACCCCCACACGGCCGGACAACACCAGGTCAGGTCCAGACCCTCACACTGCCGGACAACACCAGGTCAGGTCAGGTCCGGACCCTCACACGGCCGGACAACACCAGGTCAGGTCAGGTCCGGACCCTCACACGGCCGGACAACACCAGGTCAGGTCCGGACCCTCACACGGCCGGACAACACCAGGTCAGGTCCGGACCCTCACACGGCCGGACAGCATCAGGTCAGGTCAGGTCCCTCACACTGCCGGACAACACCAGGTCAGGTCAGGTCCAGACCCTCACACGGCCGGACAACACCAGGTCCGGACCCTCACACGGCCGGACAGCATCAGGTCAGGTCAGGACCCTCACACGGCCGGACAGCATCAGGTCAGGTCCAGACCCTCACACGGCCGGACAGCATCAGGTCAGGTCAGGACCCTCACACGGCCGGACAGCATCAGGTCAGGTCCAGACCCTCACACGGCCGGACAGCATCAGGTCAGGTCAGGACCCTCACACGGCCGGACAGCATCAGGTCAGGTCCGGACCCTCACACGGCCGGACAACACCAGGTCAGGTCCAGACCCTCACACTGCCGGACAACACCAGGTCAGGTCAGGTCCGGACCCTCACACGGCCGGACAACACCAGGTCAGGTCCGGACCCTCACACGGCCGGACAACACCAGGTCAGGTCCGGACCCTCACACGGCCGGACAACACCAGGTCAGGTCCGGACCCTCACACGGCCGGACAACACCAGGTCAGGTCCAGACCCTCACACGGCCGGACAGCATCAGGTCAGGTCCAGACCCTCACATTGCCGGACAACATCAGGTCAGGTCCAGACTCTCACACGGCCGGACAGCATCAGGTCAGGTCAGGACCCTCACACGGCCGGACAGCATCAGGTCAGGTCCAGACCCTCACACGGCCGGACAGCATCAGGTCAGGTCAGGACCCTCACACGGCCGGACAGCATCAGGTCAGGTCCAGACCCTCACACGGCCGGACAGCATCAGGTCAGGTCAGGACCCTCACACGGCCGGACAGCATCAGGTCAGGTCCGGACCCTCACACGGCCGGACAACACCAGGTCAGGTCCAGACCCTCACACTGCCGGACAACACCAGGTCAGGTCAGGTCCGGACCCTCACACGGCCGGACAACACCAGGTCAGGTCCGGACCCTCACACGGCCGGACAACACCAGGTCAGGTCCGGACCCTCACACGGCCGGACAACACCAGGTCAGGTCCGGACCCTCACACGGCCGGACAACACCAGGTCAGGTCCAGACCCTCACACGGCCGGACAGCATCAGGTCAGGTCCAGACCCTCACATTGCCGGACAACATCAGGTCAGGTCCAGACTCTCACACGGCTGGACAACACCAGGTCAGGTTCAGACTCTCACACTGCCGGACAACACCAGGTCAGGTCAGGTCCAGGCCATCACACTGCCAGACAACACCAGGTCAGGTCAGGTCCAGACCCTCACACGGACGAACAACACCAGGTCAGGTCAAGACCCTCACACTGCCGGACAACACCAGGTCAGGTCCATACCCTCACACTGCCGGACAACACCAGGTCAGGTCAGGTCCAGACCCTCACACGGACGAACAACACCAGGTCAGGTCAAGACCCTCACACTGCCGGACAACACCAGGTCAGGTCCATACCCTCACACTGCCGGACAACACCAGGTCAGGTCAAGACCCTCACACTGCCGGACAACACCAGGTCCGGACCCTCACACGGCCGGACAGCATCAGGTCAGGTCCAGACCCTCACACGGCCGGACAGCATCAGGTCAGGTCCAGACCCTCACACGGCCGGACAACACCAGGTCAGGTCCAGACCCTCACACTGCCGGACAACACCAGGTCAGGTCAGGTCCAGACCCTCACACGGCCGGACAACACCAGGTCAGGTCCGGACCCTCACACGGCCGGACAACACCAGGTCAGGTCCGGACCCTCACACTGCCGGACAACACCAGGTCAGGTCAGGTCCAGACCCTCACACTGCCGGACAACACCAGGTCAGGTGCAGACCCTCACACGGCCGGACAACACCAGGTCAGGTCCGGACCCTCACACGGCCGGACAACACCAGGTCAGGTCCGGACCCTCACACTGCCGGACAACACCAGGTCAGGTCAGGTCCGGACCCTCACACGGCCGGACAACACCAGGTCCGGACCCTCACACGGCCGGACAACACCAGGTCCGGACCCTCACACTGCCGGACAACACCAGGTCAGGTCAGGTCCAGACCCTCACACGGCCGGACAGCATCAGGTCAGGTCCAGACCCTCACACGGCCGGACAGCATCAGGTCAGGTCCAGACCCTCACACGGCCGGACAACACCAGGTCAGGTCAGGACCCTCACACGGCCGGACAGCATCAGGTCAGGTCCAGACCCTCACACGGCCGGACAACACCAGGTCAGGTCCGGACCCTCACACGGCCGGACAACACCAGGTCAGGTCAGGTCCCTCACACGGCCGGACAGCATCAGGTCAGGTCCAGACCCTCACACGGCCGGACAACACCAGGTCCGGACCCTCACACGGCCGGACAGCATCAGGTCAGGTCCAGACCCTCACACTGCCGGACAGCATCAGGTCAGGTCCAGACCCTCACACGGCCGGACAGCATCAGGTCAGGTCCAGACCCTCACACGGCCGGACAACACCAGGTCAGGTCCAGACCCTCACACTGCCGGACAGCATCAGGTCAGGTCCAGACCCTCACACGGCCGGACAACACCAGGTCAGGTCCAGACCCTCACACGGCCGGACAACACCAGGTCAGGTCCGGACCCTCACACGGCCGGACAGCATCAGGTCAGGTCCGGACCCTCACACGGCCGGACAGCATCAGGTCAGGTCCAGACCCTCACACGGCCGGACAACACCAGGTCAGGTACAGACCCTCACACGGCCGGACAACACCAGGTCAGGTCCGGACCCTCACACGGCCGGACAGCATCAGGTCAGGTCCAGACCCTCACACGGCCGGACAACACCAGGTCAGGTCCAGACCCTCACACGGCCGGACAGCACCAGGTCAGGTCCGGACCCTCACACGGCCGGACAGCATCAGGTCAGGTCCGGACCCTCACACGGCCGGACAGCATCAGGTCAGGTCCAGACCCTCACACGGCCGGACAACACCAGGTCAGGTACAGACCCTCACACGGCCGGACAACACCAGGTCAGGTCCAGACCCTCACACTGCCGGACAACACCAGGTCAGGTCAGGTCCAGACCCTCACACGGCCGGACAACACCAGGTCAGGTCCAGACCCTCACACTGCCGGACAACACCAGGTCAGGTCAGGTCCAGACCCTCACACGGCCGGACAACACCAGGTCAGGTCAGGTCCAGACCCTCACACGGCCGGACAGCATCAGGTCAGGTCCGGACCCTCACACGGCCGGACAGCATCAGGTCAGGTCCGGACCCTCACACGGCCGGACAACACCAGGTCAGGTCCGGACCCTCACACGGCCGGACAACACCAGGTCAGGACCGGACCCTCACACTGCCGGACAACACCAGGTCAGGTCAGGTCCAGACCCTCACACTGCCGGACAACACCAGGTCAGGTCCGGACCCTCACACGGCCGGACAGCATCAGGTCAGGTCCGGACCCTCACACGGCCGGACAACACCAGGTCAGGTCAGGTCCAGACCCTCACACGGCCGGACAGCATCAGGTCAGGTCCGGACCCTCACACGGCCGGACAGCATCAGGTCAGGTCCGGACCCTCACACGGCCGGACAACATCAGGTCAGGTCCAGACCCTCACATTGCCGGACAACACCAGGTCAGGTCCAGACCCTCACACTGCCGGACAGCATCAGGTCAGGTCAGGTCCCTCACACGGCCGGACAACACCAGGTCAGGTCAGGTCCAGACTCTCACACTGCCGGACAGCATCAGGTCAGGTCCAGACTCTCACACTGCCGGACAGCATCAGGTCAGGTCCGGACCCTCACACGGCTGGACAACACCAGGTCAGGTTCAGACTCTCACACGGCCGGACAGCATCAGGTCAGGTCCGGACCCTCACACGGCCGGACAGCATCAGGTCAGGTCCAGACCCTCACACGGCCGGACAACACCAGGTCAGGTCAGGTCCAGACCCTCATACGGCCGGACAACACCAGGTCAGGTCCGGACCCTCACACGGCCGGACAACACCAGGTCAGGTCCGGACCCTCACACTGCCGGACAACACCAGGTCAGGTCAGGTCCAGACCCTCACACGGCCGGACAACACCAGGTCAGGTCCAGACCCTCACACGGCCGGACAACACCAGGTCAGGTTCAGACCCTCACACGGCCGGACAACACCAGGTCAGGTCCGGACCCTCACACGGCCGGACAGCATCAGGTCAGGTCCAGACTCTCACACTGCCGGACAACATCAGGTCAGGTCCAGACCCTCACACGGCCGGACAGCATCAGGTCAGGTCCGGACCCTCACACTGCCGGACAACACCAGGTCAGGTCAGGTCCAGACCCTCACACTGCCGGACAACACCAGGTCAGGTCAGGTCCAGACTCTCACACTGCCGGACAACATCAGGTCAGGTCCAGACCCTCACACGGCCGGACAACATCAGGTCAGGTCCAGACCCTCACACGGCCGGACAGCATCAGGTCAGGTCCAGACCCTCACACGGCCGGACAGCATCAGGTCAGGTCCGGACCCTCACACTGCCGGACAAAACCAGGTCAGGTCCGGACTCTCACACGGCCGGACAACACCAGGTCAGGTCCGGACCCTCACACTGCCGGACAGCATCAGGTCAGGTCCAGACCCTCACACGGCCGGACAACACCAGGTCAGGTCCAGACCCTCACACGGCCGGACAAAACCAGGTCAGGTTCAGACCCTCACACGGCCGGACAACACCAGGTCAGGTCCGGACCCTCACACGGCCGGACAACACCAGGTCCGGACCCTCACACGGCCGGACAACACCAGGTCAGGTCCAGACCCTCACACGGCCGGACAACACCAGGTCAGGTTCAGACCCTCACACGGCCGGACAACACCAGGTCAGGTCCGGACCCTCACACGGCCGGACAGCATCAGGTCAGGTCCAGACTCTCACACTGCCGGACAGCATCAGGTCAGGTCCAGACCCTCACACGGCCGGACAGCATCAGGTCAGGTCCAGACTCTCACACTGCCGGACAGCATCATGTCAGGTCCGGACCCTCACACTGCCGGACAACACCAGGTCAGGTCAGGTCCCTCACACGGCCGGACAGCACCAGGTCAGGTCCAGACCCTCACACTGCCGGACAACACCAGGTCAGGTCCAGACCCTCACACGGCCGGACAACACCAGGTCAGGTCAGGTCCAGACCCTCACACGGCCGGACAACACCAGGTCAGGTCCAGACCCTCACACGGCCGGACAACACCAGGTCAGGTCAGGTCCAGACCCTCACACGGCCGGACAACACCAGGTCAGGTCCAGACCCTCACACGGCCGGACAGCACCAGGTCAGGTCCGGACCCTCACACTGCCGGACAACACCAGGTCAGGTCAGGTCCAGACCCTCACACTGCCGGACAACACCAGGTCAGGTCCGGACCCTCACACGGCCGGACAGCATCAGGTCAGGTCCGGACCCTCACACGGCCGGACAACACCAGGTCAGGTCAGGTCCAGACCCTCACACGGCCGGACAGCATCAGGTCAGGTCCGGACCCTCACACGGCCGGACAGCATCAGGTCAGGTCCGGACCCTCACACGGCCGGACAACATCAGGTCAGGTCCAGACCCTCACATTGCCGGACAACACCAGGTCAGGTCCAGACCCTCACACTGCCGGACAGCATCAGGTCAGGTCAGGTCCCTCACACGGCCGGACAACACCAGGTCAGGTCAGGTCCAGACTCTCACACTGCCGGACAGCATCAGGTCAGGTCCAGACTCTCACACTGCCGGACAGCATCAGGTCAGGTCCGGACCCTCACACGGCTGGACAACACCAGGTCAGGTTCAGACTCTCACACGGCCGGACAGCATCAGGTCAGGTCCGGACCCTCACACGGCCGGACAGCATCAGGTCAGGTCCAGACCCTCACACGGCCGGACAACACCAGGTCAGGTCAGGTCCAGACCCTCACACGGCCGGACAACACCAGGTCAGGTCCGGACCCTCACACGGCCGGACAACACCAGGTCAGGTCCGGACCCTCACACTGCCGGACAACACCAGGTCAGGTCAGGTCCAGACCCTCACACGGCCGGACAACACCAGGTCAGGTCCAGACCCTCACACGGCCGGACAACACCAGGTCAGGTTCAGACCCTCACACGGCCGGACAACACCAGGTCAGGTCCGGACCCTCACACGGCCGGACAGCATCAGGTCAGGTCCAGACTCTCACACTGCCGGACAACATCAGGTCAGGTCCAGACCCTCACACGGCCGGACAGCATCAGGTCAGGTCCGGACCCTCACACTGCCGGACAACACCAGGTCAGGTCAGGTCCAGACCCTCACACTGCCGGACAACACCAGGTCAGGTCAGGTCCAGACTCTCACACTGCCGGACAACATCAGGTCAGGTCCAGACCCTCACACGGCCGGACAACATCAGGTCAGGTCCAGACCCTCACACGGCCGGACAGCATCAGGTCAGGTCCAGACCCTCACACGGCCGGACAGCATCAGGTCAGGTCCGGACCCTCACACTGCCGGACAAAACCAGGTCAGGTCCGGACTCTCACACGGCCGGACAACACCAGGTCAGGTCCGGACCCTCACACTGCCGGACAGCATCAGGTCAGGTCCAGACCCTCACACGGCCGGACAACACCAGGTCAGGTCCAGACCCTCACACGGCCGGACAAAACCAGGTCAGGTTCAGACCCTCACACGGCCGGACAACACCAGGTCAGGTCCGGACCCTCACACGGCCGGACAACACCAGGTCCGGACCCTCACACGGCCGGACAACACCAGGTCAGGTCCAGACCCTCACACGGCCGGACAACACCAGGTCAGGTTCAGACCCTCACACGGCCGGACAACACCAGGTCAGGTCCGGACCCTCACACGGCCGGACAGCATCAGGTCAGGTCCAGACTCTCACACTGCCGGACAGCATCAGGTCAGGTCCAGACCCTCACACGGCCGGACAGCATCAGGTCAGGTCCAGACTCTCATACTGCCGGACAGCATCATGTCAGGTCCGGACCCTCACACTGCCGGACAACACCAGGTCAGGTCAGGTCCCTCACACGGCCGGACAGCACCAGGTCAGGTCCAGACCCTCACACTGCCGGACAACACCAGGTCAGGTCCAGACCCTCACACGGCCGGACAACACCAGGTCAGGTCAGGTCCAGACCCTCACACGGCCGGACAACACCAGGTCAGGTCCAGACCCTCACACGGCCGGACAACACCAGGTCAGGTCAGGTCCAGACCCTCACACGGCCGGACAACACCAGGTCAGGTCCAGACCCTCACACGGCCGGACAGCACCAGGTCAGGTCCGGACCCTCACACTGCCGGACAACACCAGGTCAGGTCCAGACCCTCACACGGCCGGACAACACCAGGTCAGGTCCGGACCCTCACACGGCCGGACAACACCAGGTCAGGTCAGGTCCCTCACACTGCCGGACAACACCAGGTCAGGTCAGGTCCAGACCCTCACACGGCCGGACAACACCAGGTCAGGTCAGGTCCCTCACACTGCCGGACAACACCAGGTCAGGTCAGGTCCGGACCCTCACACGGCCGGACAGCATCAGGTCAGGTCCAGACCCTCACACTGCCGGACAACACCAGGTCAGGTCCAGACCCTCACACGGCCGGACAGCACCAGGTCAGGTCCGGACCCTCACACTGCCGGACAACACCAGGTCAGGTCCAGACCCTCACACGGCCGGACAACACCAGGTCAGGTCCGGACCCTCACACGGCCGGACAACACCAGGTCAGGTCCAGACCCTCACACGGCCGGACAACACCAGGTCAGGTTCAGACCCTCACACGGCCGGACAACACCAGGTCAGGTCAGGTCCGGACCCTCACACGGCCGGACAGCATCAGGTCAGGTCCGGACCCTCACACGGCCGGACAACATCAGGTCAGATCCGGACCCTCACACGGCCGGACAACACCAGGTCAGGTCCGGACCCTCACACGGCCGGACAACACCAGGTCAGGTCAGGTCCAGACCCTCACACGGCCGGACAGCATCAGGTCAGGTCCAGACCCTCACACGGCCGGACAACATCAGGTCAGGTCAGGACCCTCACACGGCCGGACAACATCAGGTCAGGTCCGGACCCTCACACGGCCGGACAGCATCAGGTCAGGTCCGGACCCTCACACTGCCGGACAACACCAGGTCCGGACCCTCACACTGCCGGACAACACCAGGTCAGGTCCAGACCCTCACACTGCCGGACAACACCAGGTCAGGTCCGGACCCTCACACTGCCGGACAACACCAGGTCAGGTCAGGTCCAGACCCTCACACGGCCGGACAACACCAGGTCAGGTCCAGACCCTCACACTGCCGGACAACACCAGGACAGGTCAGGTCCAGACCCTCACACGGCCGGACAACACCAGGTCAGGTCCAGACCCTCACACTGCCGGACAACACCAGGACAGGTCAGGTCCAGACCCTCACACGGCCGGACAACACCAGGTCAGGTCCGGACCCTCACACTGCCGGACAACACCAGGTCAGGTCAGGTCCAGACCCTCACACGGCCGGACAACACCAGGTCAGGTCCAGACCCTCACACTGCCGGACAGCATCAGGTCAGGTCCAGACCCTCACACGGCCGGACAACATCAGGTCAGGTCCAGACCCTCACACGGCCGGACAACACCAGGTCAGGTCCAGACCCTCACACGGCCGGACAACACCAGGTCAGGTCCGGACCCTCACACTGCCGGACAACACCAGGACAGGTCAGGTCCAGACCCTCACACGGCCGGACAACACCAGGTCAGGTCAGGTCCAGACCCTCACACGGCCGGACAACATCAGGTCAGGTCCGGACCCTCACACTGCCGGACAACACCAGGTCAGGTCAGGTCCAGACCCTCACACGGCCGGACAACACCAGGTCAGGTCAGGTCCAGACCCTCACACGGCCGGACAACATCAGGTCAGGTGCAGACCCTCACACGGCCGGACAACACCAGGTCAGGTCCAGACCCTCACATTGCCGGACAACACCAGGTCAGGTCCGGACCCTCACACGGCCGGACAACATCAGGTCAGGTCCAGACCCTCACACTGCCGGACAGCATCAGGTCAGGTCCGGACCCTCACACTGCCGGACAACACCAGGTCAGGTCAGGTCCAGACCCTCACACGGCCGGACAACACCAGGTCAGGTCCAGACCCTCACACGGCCGGACAACACCAGGTCAGGTCCAGACCCTCACACGGCCGGACAACACCAGGTCAGGTTCAGACCCTCACACGGCCGGACAACACCAGGACAGGTCAGGTCAACACTCCTGAAACGCCGATTTCTCCGACTGAGCTAGGCCAGGGCGCGAACGGCGTATTTGGCATCATCACCATCACCATCACTGGCCATCACCATGTCGATATCGTCCGACACATCACCATGTCGATATCGTCCGACACATCACCATGTCGATATCGTCCGACACATCACCATGTCGATATTGTCCGACACATCGCCATGTCGATATCGTCCGACACATCACCATGTCGATATCTTCCGACACATCACCATGTCGATATCGTCCGACACATCACCATGTCGATATCGTCCGACACATCACCATGTCGATATCGTCCGACACGTCACCATGTCGATATCATCCGACACGTCACCATGTCGATATCGTCCGACACATCACCATGTCGATATCGTCCGACACATCACCTTGTCGATATCGTCCGACACGTCACCATGTCGATATCGTCCGACACGTCACCATGTCGATATCGTTTGACACATCATGTCGATATCGTCCGACACGTCACCATGTCGATATCGTCCGACACGTCACCATGTCGATATCGTCCGACACGTCACCATGTCGATATCGTCCGACACATCACCATGTCGATATCGTCCGACACGTCACCATGTCGATATCGTCCGACACGTCACCATGTCGATATCGTCCGACACACCACCATGTCGATATCGTCCGACACGTCACCATGTCGATATCGTCCGACACGTCACCATGTCGATATCGTCCGACACGTCACCATGTCGATATCGTCTGACACGTCACCATGTCGATATCGTCCGACACGTCACCATGTCGATATCGTCCGACACGTCACCATGTCGATATCGTCCGACACATCACCATGTCGATATCGTCCGACACGTCACCATGTCGATATCGTCCGACACGTCACCATGTCGATATCGTCCGACACATCACCATGTCGATATCGTCCGACACATCACCATGTCGATATCGTCCGACACGTCACCATGTCGATATCGTCCGACACACCACCATGTCGATATCGTCCGACACGTCACCATGTCGATATCGTCCGACACGTCACCATGTCGATATCGTCCGACACATCACCATGTCGATATCGTCCGACACATCACCATGTCGATATCTTCCGACACATCACCATGTCGATATCGTCCGACACGTCACCATGTCGATATCGTCCGACACGTCACCATGTCGATATTGTCCGACACATCACCATGTCGATATCGTCCGACACGTCACCATGTTGATATCGTCCGACACGTCACCATGTCGATATCGTCCGACACATCACCATGTCGATATCGTCCGACACGTCACCATGTCGATATCATCCGACACATCACCATGTCGATATCGTCCGACACGTCACCATGTCGATATCGTCCGACACATCACCATGTCGATATCGTCCGACACATCACCATGTCGATATCGTCCGACACATCACCATGTCGATATCGTCCGACACATCACCATGTCGATATCGTCCGACACATCACCATGTCGATATCGTCCGACACATCACCATGTCGATATCGTCCGACACATCACCATGTCGATATCGTCCGACACGTCACCATGTCGATATCGTCCGACACATCACCATGTCGACATCGTACGACACATTACCATGTCGATATCGTCCGACACATCACCATGTCGATATCGTCCGACACATCACCTTGTCGATATCGTCCGACACATCACCATGTCGATATCGTCCGACACATCACCATGTCGATATCGTCCGACACATCACCTTGTCGATATCGTCCGACACATCACCATGTCGATATTGTCCGACACATCACCATGTCGATATCGTCCGACACATCACCATGTCGATATTGTCCGACACATCATGTCGATATCGTCCGACACATCACCATCTCGATATCGTCCGACACATCACCATGTCGATATCGTCCGACACATCACCATGTCGATATCGTCCGACACATCACCATGTCGATATCGTCCGACACATCACCATGTCGATATCGTCCGACACATCACCATGTCGATATCGTCCGACACATCACCATGTCGATATCGTCCGACACGTCACCATGTCGATATCGTCCGACACATCACCATGTCGACATCGTACGACACATTACCATGTCGATATCGTCCGACACATCACCATGTCGATATCGTCCGACACATCACCTTGTCGATATCGTCCGACACATCACCATGTCGATATCGTCCGACACATCACCATGTCGATATCGTCCGACACATCACCTTGTCGATATCGTCCGACACATCACCATGTCGATATTGTCCGACACATCACCATGTCGATATCGTCCGACACATCACCATGTCGATATTGTCCGACACATCATGTCGATATCGTCCGACACATCACCATCTCGATATCGTCCGACACATCACCATGTCGATATCGTCCGACACATCACCATGTCGATATCGTCCCACACATCACCATGTCGATATCGTCCGACACGTCACCATGTCGATATCGTCCGACACATCACCATGTCGATATCGTCCGACACATCACCATGTCGATATCGTCCGACACATCACCATGTCGATATTGTCCGACACATCGCCATGTCGATATCGTCCGACACATCACCATGTCGATATCGTCCGACACATCAACATGTCGATATCGTCCGACACATCACCATGTCGATATCGTCCGACACATCACCATGTCGATATCGTCCGACACATCACCTTGTCGATATCGTCCGACACATCACCTTGTCGATATTGTCCGACACATCACCATGTCGATATCGTCCGACACATCACCATGTCGATATCGTCCGACACATCACCATGTCGATATCGTTTGACACATCATGTCGATATCGTCCGACACATCACCATGTCGATATCGTCCGACACATCACCATGTCGATATCGTCCGACACGTCACCATGTCGATATCGTCCGACACATCACCATGTCGATATCGTCCGACACATCACCATGTCGATATCGTCCGACACATCACCATGTCGATATCGTCCGACACATCACCATGTCGATATCGTCCGACACATCGCCATGTCGATATCGTCCGACACATCATGTCGATATCGTCCGTCCGACACGTCACCATGTCGATATCGTCCGACACATCACCATGTCGATATCGTCCGACACATCACCATGTCGATATCGTCCGACACATCACCATGTCGATATCGTCCGACACATCGCCATGTCGATATCGTCCGACACATCATGTCGATATCGTCCGTCCGACACGTCACCATGTCGATATCGTCCGACACATCACCATGTCGATATCGTCCGACACAGATGGCAGTAGTGGTCAGCAGTAACTGACATTGCTTTGTGGCAGACCATCTGAGCGTGGCAGACCATCTGACCATCTGAGCGGTGGCAGACCATCTGACCATCTGAGCGGTGGCAGACCATCTGAGCGTGGCAGACCATCTGACCATCTGAGCGGTGGCAGACCATCTGAGCGGCATGGAACAGCCCTCCTATGCTGCTGAGCTGCTCTGCTGAGCAGTCTATATGCTGCAGGGAACTCAGCAATGAAGGGGTGCTTACTGCAATATATAAGTTATCGGATGGAATATCGGCCAGTCTGGGCTGTGGCCTGGGCGGTACAGATACAGGTAGTGTAAGTCTGGGCTGTGGCCTGGGCGGTACAGATACAGGTAGTGTAAGTCTGGGCTGTGGCCTGGGCGTACAGATACAGGTAGTGTATTATGAACCTCCATGCAATGAGTTATATGGTTTCCACGTCAGATACATAATAGCAAAGCACACACATCGCACGATCAACTAAAATTATCGTTAAACACACAACAATCACAATGCGTTGGGTATCAGTCCAGCAGACTGCCGCCTCTCGGTGTGACCTGCCTGTGTGGCCTGGCCTGTCTGTGTGACTTGGCCTGCCTGTGTGACCTGGCCTGCCTGTGTGACTTGCCTGTGTGGCCTGTCTGTGTGACCTGTCTGTGTGACCTTCCTGTGTGACCTGCCTGTGTGGCCTGGCCTGCCTGTGTGACCTGCCTGTGTGACCTGCCTGTGTGACCTGCCTGTGTGACCTGCCTGTGTGGCCTGCCTGTGTGGCCTGCCTGTGTGGCCTGCCTGTGTGGCCTGCCTTTGTGACCTGCCTGTGTGGCCTGGCCTGTCTGTGTGACCTGCCTGTGTGACCTGCCTGTGTGACCTGCCTGTGTGACCTGCCTGTGTGACCTGCCTGTGTGGCCTGCCTGTGTGGCCTGCCTGTGTGACCTGCCTGTGTGACCTGCCTGTGTGGCCTGTCTGTGTGACCTGCCTGTGTGACCTGCTTGTGTGGCCTGCCTGTATGGCCTGCCTGTGTGACCTGCCTGTGTGACCTGCCTGTGTGGCCTGCCTGTGAGACCTGTCTGTGTGACCTTCCTGTGTGACCTGCCTGTGTGGCCTGCCTGTGTGACCTGTCTGTGTGACCTGCCTGTGTGACCTGCCTGTGTGGCCTGCCTGTGCGGCCTGTCTGTGTGACCTTCATGTGTGACCTGCCTGTGTGGCCTGGCCTTCCTGTGTGACCTGCCTGTGTGGCCTGCCTGTGTGGCCTGCCTGTGTGACCTGCCTGTGTGACCTGCCTGTGTGACCTGCCTGTGTGGCCTGCCTGTGTGGCCTGTCTGTGTGACCTTCCTGTGTGACCTGCCTGTGTGGCCTGGCCTTCCTGTGTGACCTGCCTGTGTGGCCTGCCTGTGTGGCCTGCCTGTGTGGCCTGCCTGTGTGACCTGTCTGTGTGACCTTCCTGTGTGACCTGCCTGTGTGGCCTGCCTGTGTGACCTGTCTGTGTCACCTGCCTGTCTGTGTGACCTGCCTGAGCGGGGGAGGTGAGCCGTACGGCAGCTATTGGAGGCGATTCACTATCGCTGGTGATTATTGCTTATATCAACAGCACGAGGTTCAGTTATCAGTTGGAGGCTGTAACGAGTTTGCACATATGCCATTTGCCAGCCTCATTGCCCTAACGTAAGCGGTAGCATCGGTCATCCGAAAAGTTCTGAGATTTCGACAAAAATGGCATTTGCAACAACAAAAAACTAGACAGATTAGACAGAGACAACAAAGACAGACAGACAGATTAGACAGAGACAGAAACTGTGTGGCCTGCCTGTGTGGCCTGTCTGTGTGACCTTCCTGTGTGACCTGCCTGTGTGGCCTGGCCTTCCTGTGTGACCTGCCTGTGTGACCTGCCTGTGTGGCCTGCCTGTGTGACCTGCCTGTGTGGCCTGTCTGTGGGACCTGCCTGTGTGGCCTGGCCTGCCTGTGTGACCTGCCTGTGTGACCTTCCTGTGTGACCTGCCTGTGTGGCCTGCCTGTGTGACCTGTCTGTGTGACCTGGCCTGCCTGTGTGGCTGGCACAGCAGCAGAGGGGGGAGGGAGGGGTGGCCTCACCTGCTGGATGCTGATGGACTGGAACGCCGGGTGGTTGAGCTGGCGGGACTGGCCCACCTGATTGATGGTGGGGGGCCGCCAGGCGCACCGGGCCGGGTCCAGCGGGGCGCCGGCCTCCCGCGTCTTACCCCTGCCGAGCCACACCGGGTCACAGGTCAGACGTCATCGGTCACAGAGCACTAACTTCGCAGAATAACCGCACCACGGGACACCCTCGTGGCAGGACCCATGACGCAACTCATGGCGGCACCCATGGCGGGACTCACAGCAAGACTTACCGCGGCTGAGAAGTGAGACTCATGGCAGGACTCATGGCGGGACTCATATGGCGGGACTCATATGACGGGACTCATGGCGGGACTCACGGCAGGACTCACAGCAAGACTCACGGCGGGACTCACGGCGGGACTCACGGCGGGTGAGAAGTGGGACTCACGGCGGGTGAGAAGTGAGACTCACGTGATGAGTTTGAGGGCGCAGCTGGAGAGCAGGCACTCTGTGTCGGCCTCTGAGCCGGCCTCGTCCATCGCCGCCGCCTGCCGGTACAGACAGCTGCGGGTCAAATGCCGCCGGTACAGACAGCTGCGGGTCACAGGCCGCCGGTACAGACAGCTGCGGGTCACAGGCCGCCGGTACAGACAGCTGCGGGTCAAATGCCGCCGGTACAGACAGCTGCGGGTCACAGGCCGCCGGTACAGACAGCTGCGGGTCACAGGCCGCCGGTACAGACAGCTGCAGTCACAGGCCGCCGGTACAGACAGCTGCGCGTCACAGGCCGCCGGTACAGACAGCTGCGGGTCAAATGCCGCCGGTACAGACAGCTGCGAGTCACAGGCCGCCGGTACAGACAGCTGCGGGTCACAGGCCGCCGGTACAGACAGCTGCGGGTCACAGGCCGCCGGTACAGACAGCTGCGGGTCACAGGCCGCCGGTACAGACAGCTGCGGGTCACAGGCCGCCGGTACAGACAGCTGCGGGTCACAGGCCGCCGGTACAGACAGCTGCGGGTCACAGGCCGCCGGTACAGACAGCTGCGGGTCACAGGCCGCCGGTACAGACAGCTGCGGGTCACAGGCCGCCGGTACAGACAGCTGCGGGTCACAGGCCGCCGGTACAGACAGCTGCGGGTCACAGGCCGCCGGTACAGACAGCTGCGGGTCACAGGCCGCCGGTACAGACAGCTGCGGGTCACAGGCCGCCGGTACAGACAGCTGCGGGTCACAGGCCGCCGGTACAGACAGCTGCGGGTCACAGGCCGCCGGTACAGACAGCTGCGGGTCACAGGCCGCCGGTACAGACAGCTGCGGGTCACAGGCCGCCGGTACAGACAGCTGCGGGTCACAGGCCGCCGGTACAGACAGCTGCGGGTCACAGGCCGCCGGTACAGACAGCTGCGGGTCACAGGCCGCCGGTACAGACAGCTGCGCGTCACAGGCCGCCGGTACAGACAGCTGCGGGTCACAGGCCGCCTGTACAGACAGCTGCACGTCACAGGCCGCCGGTACAGACAGCTGCGCGTCACAGGCCGCCGGTACAGACAGCTGCGGGTCACAGGCCGCCGGTACAGACAGCTGCGGGTCACAGGCCGCCGGTACAGACAGCTGCGAGTCACAGGCCGCCGGTACAGACAGCTGCGGGTCACAGGCCGCCGGTACAGACAGCTGCGGGTCACAGGCCGCCGGTACAGACAGCTGCGGGTCACAGGCCGCCGGTACAGGCAGCTGCGGGTCACAGGCCACCGGTACAGACAGCTGCGGGTCACAGGCCGCCGGTACAGACAGCTGCGCGTCGCAGACCGCCGCCCAACGCGCCCTCCTCAGTCGGCTGATACAGCCCTCCATGAGGACCCTATGACGCCGTGCCAAGTCAGGTGATCGGTGTCCGAGTTGGCGTGCAGTGCACGTGCACCTCCAATAATATCCCTAAAAGCCCGAGTCCAACTACAGATGTACAAGCTAGCAAAAACGATGGAGGAGGGGAATTAGGCGTGTTTTGAGGGCCGGCTGCGGTGGCGGCATCGTAACATGATACCGTCCATATAACCCCTATATACCATTTGTAAATGGAAAATGAGAAACGAGGGGGTTAGTAAGCCAAATTGTCGAAATGTCCTGTTTTTATCCAATGGCTGATTAATGTGCAGAACACACGTGGCGCCAGATTCACGTAAAACGGCTCCACGTTTTGCATGTTACATCTCAAATGGGTAGCGTCCGGAGGGCACCGAAGCGCGTCCGCATCTCACCAGGCTGTCGTTAGACGAACAGTGACCGCAGCAGTCGTCTGAGATCGGCAACGTCAGCAGCTGGAACATCAGGTCTGACGCGCTGGCCAGCACCGCCTTGTGGGCAGAGAACCTGCGGAAGGGCAGAGCTCCGGTCAGGTCCGGTGAGGTGTGGTGTGGTGTGGTGTGAGGTGTGAGGTGTGAGGTGTGAGGTGTGGTGTGGTGTGATGTGATGTGATGTGATGTGATGTGATGTGATGT
>JAXIVJ010010315.1:0-47669 GCA_036785665.1 Chirona hameri
AGGAATCAAAAATCGACGTCGACAGCGTCGTCGAAAAGCACAGCGACGTTAGAATTCATAACGTTAAGCATAAGCGTACAGTATTTACGATCGCACAGCTGGCTGTTGGACCCGAGACTCCAGTGGAACAGGTGCACCTAATCACTGGCACATGCTGGCTACCGGGCCGGCTGGCACAACACGACACCACCGCTGACTGTCCTCCGTGTCACCGTGACATGCCGTGCAGATCAGGGGTTCTCACAACACGACACCACCGCTGACTGTCCTCCGTGTCACCGTGACATGCCGTGCAGATCAGGGTTCTCACAACACGACACCACCGCTGACTGTCCTCCGTGTCACCGTGACATGCCGTGCAGATCAGGGTTCTCACAACACGACACCACCGCTGACTGTCCTCCGTGTCACCGTGACATGCCGTGCAGATCAGGGTTCTCACAACACGACACCACCGCTGACTGTCCTCCGTGTCACCGTGACATGCCGTGCAGATCAGGGTTCTCCGGCAACGCGGCAGAGTCCTGTTCCAGTTCAATCCGTGATTTGCGTCAAGGTGCGCGATTATTTTCGCAAACACTGGCCAAGTAGTTTTGCGTGAATTACTTCATGTTAAAATGCAATGTTATGTCAAGACTTTTTTGGCTTACGCTTTAACCCTCGCCCTGTGGGAGCTTTTTTTCACCTTCGCCCTACTTCACCTTCGCCTGACAGGACCCCGCCCCCCTTGTTAACTTTCAAACCAAGCACTTAGAGCAATGCGGTAAGAACCAGCATGTTGCCTGTCATGAGAGGAATCTAACAGTATGCGGTTTTTAGGTTTCAGGTCAACGGGTGACCTTCCAGGTCAAGTGAATGACCTCGGATTTACCACGTCCAGAACAGCGATTTTGCTCTTCAGAAAACCTCAAAATGAGAAATTGATAAATGTAAATAAAAAGGCATGTTCCTAGACCAGTTTTGGCTCAGAAATACAGAAAAGGTAATTATTTGTTCGTATCTTGTCAAAAAAAGTATAAAACAAAATATTTAAAAAATGACGTTATGAGTTTCTTACACTTAGGGAGCCATCACTCAGTCAAAAATGAAGATATTACTTGAAATTTGGTATGGATATTTTCCATACTCAGTTCTCTCACACACATTCGGTTTTTCTAATATCTGTGAAAAATTTTGATTGTGGGGATTCCCCCCCCCCCCAAAAAAAAATGGAGTCAAAAACAAAAAAAAATGGAAATCCGAGATTGCCATTTTAAAGAGAAACCATTGTGTATCTTTGGTGAATTGCGTTTGCAATTTCCTTTAAAACTGTTTTCTACCATTTTTCAAATATGTATCGTTTTTCCACCAACATGACGTCATCAAAACATGATTATCTCCCAAACCACTTTACCAATTTCAAATAAATTTTTACAGCATACGTATAATTGTTGTAAACTCAGCTACCGAAATTTGAGCAAGATGCGCCGCATGTGTAAAAAGTTATTCAAGAAAACCCTCGGGGGGAGGCTATCAGGCCCTACCCCTCCTCCCCTCCCCTCCCCTCCCCTCCCCCCCCCCCCCCCCCCCCCCCCCCCCCCCCCCCCACCCCCCCCCCCTCCCCTCCCCTCCCCTCCCCTCCCCCTCCCCCTCCCCCTCCCCTCCCCCCTCCCTCCCCTCCCCCTCCCCCCTCCCCTCCCCCTCTCCCCCCTTCCCCTCCCCTCCCCCTCCCCCCGTAGGGCGAGGGTTAATCTATGAAATTCCATTGCGGCAGATAATTTTGCATACCCTTTATTGTCAGATGGATTACTCAGGATCAGATGGATTACTTAGTGCAGTTTCATTTGGGGCGTGCCACACGAGGTCCCGGTACTGCCAGCCCTGTGCCAGTTGGGACCTCTGTTGGCCGCCCGCCATCGACCTTGAGGGTTTCATGGGCGCACCGACTGCTGCGGTCATCTGGCGCCCAGCCATAGCACATCGACCGGTGTTCACACCCAGTACCAATACGGTGCAGTATCAAACATTACAGACAGCCAAACAAAGAGAGATTGGGATATCTATACATTTTGATTTTTGTGAGCTCAGTCAAGTAGTCTCTCTGCTTCGCTCCCTTTATTCAGCAGTGGTCCGCCGGCCGGTGGCCCGGAGCCGGGAGGCCGGATGACGGCCCACTGGAGGGCGGACCGCTGGCCCGGTAACGCTGTCCACTCACATGCTGGCGCGCTCGAACCGCTCTGTGTAGATGCCAAGCCGGGTGGTGGTGTGTAGGTGGCCTGGCGCAGCAGGCCGGCCGACAGCCCAGAGTACATGCCGCGCACTCCCTCCTCATCACGATGGCGCGCGCGAAGTGGAAGCTGGTCTTGTGCTCACGGGCGGCGCCGCCCATGCCGCTCATCTGCATCCGGTTCTTCAGCAGGTCCAGCGGCTGCACGAACATGGTGGCCGCCATGCTGGAGACAGCAGCATGACAGCGTCAGATATTGGTGGTGGAGACAGGGTGTTGGCACTGAATGTGCAGCCAACAGGACCACTGGGGCTCCAATGATGCAGGAGTCAGCAGAGAGCCACCAAAATACTGATGAATGGCTGAAGTAGAACTAAAGCTTTTGTGAAAATGCAGTAATATATGGTGAATGTTGCTCCAGTTCGCTGAATGGAATCAACTATAACAATATAAATTAACAGAAGGTTCTTGCCTCTAGAAGCATACAAAGCAATCTTATAAAAAAGGATTTATACATAATTATTTAACATTTATAATACAAAAAAGTGTACATCATGTCCTGTTTTTAATAATAAAACATGAATAAAAGTGAACATTCACTTACCCTGCTGATCCACCAAAGATGAACTTCACATAGTTTGGTACTCTTGTTTCTGTTTTTTTGGCTGACATTTTTCACAACTTCAAAGGACTAAAAGAAAAGGAAGGATAACTTATTACATGAAGCCTATGAAGCCTGAATGTGCCATGCATGAGTAATCTAACAACACATTCATAATCTTTACACTATGATAACAAGGTGAACATTCATGTGCAAAAATGCATTTTTCTACAGCCACAATCAAAAGGATGTTTCGTAAATCAGGGACTTATTAGACTCACTGGAGTCCGTAGAACCAGTGACAATGACTACCATCCAGGAAAACATGTGTTTGCATGTGTGGCGTGTGTAGGCATGTGTAGGTATGTTAGGAAGTTGACTTTATCTAATATGTATGCCAGAAAAGAGAATTATCAATGAAGACTGCAATATAAAAGTTGTATCATATGAGTGCAAAGCAAATTTGTGTGGTTATGCAGGAGAAAATATATTTATGAAGGGTACAATTCATCCACTTAGGTCATTCAAGGATCAGTGTCTTACCCTGCATCCTGCTGGCGGGGGGGAGGCTGTCACACAAGATTCCTACCACATAGCTTACTCAATTTCTCTAAAATTTTGAAGTGGTGTGATGGTTTTCACATTATTTAAATGTTAATGAATTGGTGTGGATCTCTGGCTGGTCTGGTGTGGAGTGTGGACTGGGGTGCATTTATGGCCTGCATGATGCAAGTTGGTGCATAATTTCACAATGGGCTGGTGGGCATCGTCGACTCCTGTCCCAAACTTTGTGTCTGGGTCAACACCCACTGGGTGGGAAGGTCAAAATGTTATTTAGCAGTTCATACTTTATTTTTTAATGAACTGCACCATTCCAGCAAACAAAATGCAGAAACTCTGCTGGTTCCTTGCACACAATATCAGTGTACACATATATCATTAACATAACAGATAATCTAGCATGAGGATTGATAAGCCAAATGAAGGTGACATGAAGGTCAATAGAAAAGAGGTTTGTGAGGTCGGCGACAGTTCAAATGCGACTGAAGCTATAATGCGGGAAAGAACGTGACGGTACAAGACAGTTTCATTCATCATTTTATATTCACAATAATTCACCAAACTATTAACTATCAAATCAAATTGACATGAAAAGTCGAACTGCCTTACCTATGTCCGATGGGGCCGACGCCGAAAGAAAAGTGATTTTGATTTGATTGCGGAAGCCACTTGCCGTCACTAACAAACAAATGCATACGCCACATAAGTCTTTGACGCGCCAGAAGCGATACGTCTTTCTTCATTTATTTTATAAAATACATATCTTCATTATCTTTCCTAAATAAATCATCAGGAACTCAATCAACAATGAAAACAAATTAAAATGAGTTAATTGAAGAAAAGTAACAGACATTTTCACCAAAAGCAGTTAAGAAGATCATCTTCAAAGTACTTGTTAATAGCTCTTGGAATAATTTTTACCGAACATGGCGCGCGTCACTGGTCATTTTTGTTTGTGTACTTTGCTCACTTCGCTTGACTGCTGTACAAGGCCATAGAAAACAGACAGAGCCCTACAGCTGTTAAATGCACTTTTCCATGCAACACTATGGTGACGTCACTAGTGCTCATCCACACGCCGTTTAAAATTCAAGATTAATTGAGTATTTTACTCAGTTTAAATATATACGACTTTCAGAAGATACAATTAACAATGAAGAAAACAATCCTCTTGGCTGTTGATATGTTAAGACCTTGATATTTGTTTTGTAAGGTTGCTAGAGAAAGTCGACACTAATTGCGTCACTGACCTGTTCTGAGCGGAACTTGCCCAAGGGGAAAGCTCGTGACTGAAGCAACTGACGGTGACACGCCCCCTCCCCCTCTCGAGAGAGGAGTATCCCAATCCGCGCTGTCGATGGTGGTTCTTTCGGCTAGTTCCATTTGATTTTATTTCATGTTCAATGGCATGTATATGATAATCCGTATGACATGAAAAAGAGCTGAAAGTCAATCTTAGCTGTAACCACAATTTGCTGGCTTCACTGGTAGTATCAACTAACAGGTTGAGGTGAGTAAACATTGCAATGCACAGGCTTGGTTCATTGATTCCTATACATTTGCAAACAATCTTTGTGGGAGGTATGCTAGGTGTCTTAATTGACAATAATTGGCATTGCCTGAACTTTTTAATTCAAATGTGTGCAATAGCAATGTGTTGTTAGGGTAGACAACCAAATCCCCGGTCATATCCTAATGCCAGACTTGCAGTGGTGGGCTTCATTACTAAAAAATGTAGTTCTGTTGCCCATAAAAGTAGTTCCATTACTCATAAAAGTAGTTATGTTACTCATACAAGTATTTCTGTTACTCATAAAAATAGTTGTGTTTGTTACTTGTTTTTTTGCTGCAAATTTAACGGAAGTTACTTTAGTCTGTTACTCCGCTACTTTAGTTTAACCCTCACCAGTGCAGGGGGCGGATGCCATCTCACCCCCTCAGTTTTTTGGGAATAACTCGCATATTTATCAACTGTCGTCAAATTAGCAGCAAATTGATTATCTATCTACAGCAGCAGATTCTGATTTTCATTGGAACAGTTTTGTGTTTTGTTGAACGGTTTTGGGGGCAGCGTTTGTATGTGTTGTTAGAACAGTTTCTGTGGAACAGTTTCCAACAGCAGATTCAGATTATCATTGGAACGATTATCATTGGCAGCGTTCATACATGTTGTTGGAACGGGTTTTTGGAACAGTTTTGTTATAACTTTTTTGGCAGTGTTTGTATGTGTTGTGGATCCTTTGGAACATTTGTTTAGCAGCGTTTGTACATGTTGTTGGAACAATTTTGTTAGAACTATTTTGTGCAGCGTTTGTACATGTGGATCCATTAGAACAGTTTTGTTGGAAGTTTTTTTGGGGGGCAGGGTACCAGACTGGAAAAATCCATGCACTACGCTGGATGCCCCAGCGAACCCTCATGCGCCGAAGTTTGGTGCACAAAAATATGCGCCGAAATTTTGCCACAATTACGCCAAAATTTTTCACTATGCGCCGAAATTTAAAGTCAAATTAATGTTTGATATTCAATGTACGCCTTCCTGGTCGCTTCTCAGCAAGTGCAGGGCCAATTATTACCCATCTCTATTGCCTTTATTATTACCAAGGCAATATAGATACTAGGCAAGCAGAAACGGGACCTTAAGCGGAAATGGGACCTTATTGGGTGGCCTTGAACAGCTGACGCTTTAGACTATGATTCGTTAACTAAATAATTGGTTGATTTTACTATAACAATGATTTTTCTTTCGTAAATTTGTATACACAAACATAAATTTGTTAATATTTATTTAATGTGATTCACTCAATTTGAAATATCAACGGCAATGCATTTGCTATGGACAAACGCATTGCCGTTGACAGATAGATTGACAGGAATCTCAGCGGCAATGGTTAAGGAATACGAGCTTTTTGGCGTACAACCGTGCGCATAATAGACGAAATGGAAACATGCCGTTGCAAGCGGCATAAGGACAGTACAAATGTGTTTAGAGCTGGACGCTGCGCCGAAATTTCGGCGCAATCGTCGAGTTACGCTGGATGCTGCGCCGAAATTTCGGCGCAATCGACGAGTTACGCTGGATGCTGCGCCGAAATTTCGGCGCAATCGCCGAGTTACGCTGGATTTATCGACGAAAACAGGGTTTTTTTTCCAGTTTGGGCAGGGTACAGCCTTGGAATTTCAGCCATTTACTGGACTTTCTGGGTCCAAAGAATTGTGCTCTCTTTATTTGTTTCTGGAAAGTTTCTCTCTTTTCACCTGATCTTACTGACATTGTAGTTAAAATATGTAATTTTCCTCACAAGGATTTAATATACCTATATATTACAAATCAAGATGTTTTACTTTCCAAGTAAAATAATTAAAAAAAAAAATGGAAATCAAATTTTCCTAGAAAGAAAATTGTACTCCACCTATGGATTTTTACTCTCAGAGACCAGGTCATGAAACAAATAATCCAACACTGGCAAGGTGTTGGAACGGTTTTGGAACGGTTTCGTTATAACTTTTTCACAGTGTTTGTATGTGTTGTGGATCCTTTGGAAAGGTTTTGTTGGAACGGTTTTTTCGCAGCGTTTGGCACGAAACCGTTCCAACGAAACCGTTCCAACGAAAATCTGAATCTGCTGCTGTAGGTTCCAAAAACATGTATGAACGCTGCCAAAAAAAAAACACGTTCCAACGGATCCATAACACGTACGAACGCTGCCGAAAAAAACGTGCTAGCGAAACCGTTCCAACAACACGTACGAAATCTTTCGCCCACAAAATCGTTCTAGCAAAACCGTTCCAACGAAAATCCTAATCTGCTGCTGTAGATGGATAATCAATCTGCTGCTATCTTGATGCCGGTTATTTATCAGCCGATTGCGATGAAACGTTCAGTACCCTACTTTATAACAATGTGATGCGTAATCTGAAAATTTCAAACCTCTACTGCCCACGACCTATGACTTGTTTCTCAAGGTCATGACAGACGCAACTGGCGCCCTGTAGTATCGTAGTAGTAACTGGCGCCCTGTAGTCTGGCGCCCTCTAGTCCCTGTAGTAACAGGTGTTAACAGGTGACATATATGGTTTCCACTGAGATCATGACCTCCAATGACCTGAGATGACTTGTTTGGCCTCTGGCAGTTTCTAGGGCATTTTGTGATGTTGATTTCAAATTTGGCATCCATTTTCATAATATGTTCCAGTGACCACTGGGGTCATGTTCTTACACAGGTCAACCGAGGTCACTGACCTCAGATGACGTATTGACCTCCAGGGGATTTTAAGAACATTTCATGGCTAAGTATGCTTTGCATATCTCTACCAACTGTACATAATTACAAAACAGCTGTCTGTGTTGGACAAGAATGAATGTGGATATTATATAGTGATATATTAGATAGTGGATATTGGATAGATCAAGGTCAAATCAAGTCATCGGGTCAAAGATCAACAGGGACCTAGAGTTAATGGAAATGCATTCCTCTTAACGACAAGAAATGTGCTGCATTTTGATTCACGACTCTTGCTTGATTAGAAGTCAATCTCTCTACCTGTGCGTATAGCTACTGGAGCTTTCAGAACAACTCCGATTGAGAGCCTGCTTGCAGAGGCTAACAAGCCTCATTTGTCCCTGTGAAGGCAGCAACTAGGTATGCGCTATGCCATCAAGTTACGACAGTTCCCGACACACCCCATGTACAGCTCCGTCTTTTCAAGTGATACACTAGCTGCATTTCGTACTAGGCCGGAGAGACGCTCTGTTCCCTTCTGTTTGCGAATTGACTCGCTTCTAGCAGATAGCGATTTACGGCCACGCGAGGTCCTGCGGGTTGACCATCTTTCAACGCCACCGTGGCAACTGGCATCACCTTTAATTGACGTTTCCCTCTCCGAGCAAAACAAAGGAGAAGTCCTTCCCGAGGTGTTCAAGTCAAGAGCTCTCGAGCATATTGTATCTTTTACTGATCACACGATCTCTTACACGGATGGCTCCAAGGCCATAGATCTAGGATGGCTCTACTAGGATACTAGTATGGCTCTACAGGATGGCTTTAAGTTTGAGAGGGGCGTTGGCTGTGGGTTTATTTGTGGTAACGACATTCGAGTTTTTAAGTTACCAACAAACGCCTCTGTTTTTACATCAGAACTGGTGGCGATTGCTAAGGTCTTGTGTCTTGTGTTTTATTGAAGTCAGCAGTGGGGCTTTACACCTCATTTGAACGGACTCTCGGAGCGGTCTTGTGGCGCTAAAAAGTTGTATCCGTCCAATCCCCTTATACAGGACATCTTAATCCGTCTGACGGCTCTGGATGGCGCAGGTAAACGAGTTACGTTATGCTGGATACCTAGTCACGTCGGCATCAGGGGCAACGAGCCGGCGGATGCCGCTGCAAAGCGCGCTGCACAGAGGCCGTGCACGCGACGCTGCCGGGTACAGATCTCTGGCTCTTCCCGCCAGAGATCTGTACCCGGCCATTGCTACATTCTTACGTATAGGGTCTTTCTCTAGAACTGTACTTTTTAATTTGCTCGTTAAGGACATGTACAATGGATTCGTATAGGTAGAATTGGCATCATCTGGTCGAGAACACCTGGGCATTGTGGCATTAGGTAATTTTGAACGTCACCTGTCACATGCAAACATGCTTTTAGAACTTCCCTATCTAATGTCAAACTCGCCTTTGCATGATTTCACGTCAAAAATCGTCTGGAAGGATGTACCCAAGATAGGCACATTCGCATGTGAATTTTGAGCAAGTGGCACGTGCAATGTGCATAACGTATTTTTATTCTGGAAAAAAAAACAATACAGCAAAATCAGCAATCAAAAAGCAGCATCCATCCAGCCAATCCAGCGATGGCTCCGTTCTCTCCTCGCCGAGCTCAGCGTAAAGAGCGATCGGATCATCAGTCGCCTCTGCCCACCCCTGGCCCACCAAGAGGCCCGACCTCTTGTCCTACTGGTTCTGGGATGTCGCTATGGTCGATCTACGGAAGACACCACCACCATCACTGAAGGACCTGAATGCAACGGTGGAGGCCCTTGCTGAGTCAGTCGAGGAGGAAAAAGTGAGCCGAGCTGTGCGGCACCTGCGCTGTCGGGCAAAGGCCTGTGTGCACCTGCAGGGGGCTCCCTTCGAGTCTCAGCTGGCCAAGCTGAGGTTCAAGCAGTTCGGTGGAAACGAGTAAACAATCATCGGCAATGAACGTTGACGAGTACAATGACAAAATACAGTATTAATGTGTAAAACAAATGCGTTTAACAAAGACGACATTGGCGCGCCTTCACACAAAAACAAATTATCACTGCCAAATCCGACGAAATCAAGTTTGACATTGGATGGCAATATTTCGAAAAACATGTTCGCATGCGACAAACGACGTTTAAAATGACCAAATACCAAAATGTCCAGGTGTTTTCGACCAGATGATACCAATTGTACCTATACGAATCCATTGTACATGTCCTTAACGAGCAAATTAAAAAGTACAGTTCTGGAGAAAGACCCTGTAGCAGCTGGCAGCGAACATGGGATTGAACGCACAGGAACAAACTAAAAGCTATTAAACCACGACTTTCGGTTTGTCAATCATCCTCACGCAAGGCAAGGAGAGAAGAGGTTGCACTTTGTAGACTGCGCAATGGGCATACTTACGCAACACATGGCTACTTGGTGTGTGGTAGAGCTATGCCGTTGTGTCCTCGTCTCTCCTTTGACGGTGAAACATGTCCTGCTAGCTTGCCCACAGCTGGAAAACGAACGGCTGATATCTTTGGTCTGCGATCTTCCGAACTTACGCTTCGTAGCTTGCTCGGTGACGATTCCAGATTTATTGCAGCAGATAGTCTGTTTGCATTTATTGCTGCCGCTGGCCTCTCCGTGGTATATTCATATTGATAGCTAGTTCATCATCATCATCATCATATATTTCTTTGCCTTGACATGACATTCAGGGTGGATACATTTGTACACGTCAAGGCAAAAGGATCGGTGCAAAAGCCCTTGGGCTTAAATTAGAGCACCTATCCTTATAAACACGTAACGCTAAACTATCTGACCGCCACACCGGTGAGGTCCGACAGACCGTCGCAAGCTGCCAAGTCGCGCCACCATCCGGGGCGCGGACGCCGAGGTTTAACTATTGTTCGAGACGTCTAGTTTTTATGATGAATTTGTTGAATTCGGAGGCCACCCTGGAGCCGTCGCTGGCCCTGAGGTCCGTGCCGTGGAGCAGTGTGTCTAACTGGGTGTGTGTGTGGAGTGCTGTTAAATCACGTTGTAGTATGTCTGATATGTTTGTAAGTAATTGTGTTCTGTGCTGGTGGAACTGTGGACATTGTAGTGTAAAGTGAAGTGTGTCTTCTGGAGAACGGCCGCACGTACACTGTGGGCTCAAACATTTTTTATATTTTATATTGGTGCGCGTTGAGGGGAGACATACCTAGCCTCAACTGGGTATGACACCGATTGCCTTTTAAGGAGACGAAGGCATAAAAGGTGACGGGTTTCCCACACCTATCCGCTGTGTAAGAGCTGCTTTGAAGGATTTGGGAGTGGGATTAGGCGGATAGACTCTGTAAATTTGTTCCAGAGTCTTGTGGCGTCTGGAATGAAGGATCTTTGGAAGGATGAGGTTCGGTTGAGGGACAATGTGTGTGCGTGTGTTTGCATTGCGGAGTGTTCTGCCTGTTTCAGACCGTCTAGTGTCGGGTAGCATTGTTGTAGTGTAGTCAGGGATCGTTTCTTGTTCGCGTGGAGTTTTATGTAGAACGTAAGTTTGTGCATATTGCGTGTAGTCTTGAGTCGTTCCCATCCTAGTTCCTGTCTAAGTGCGTCAGTTGATGTCCGAAAGTCTGACCCTGTCACTAGTCTGGCTGCTCTGTTCTGTAGTCGTTCAAGTCTGATTTCGTCTCTGATAGTTATGTGTCCGTCGTGCACAGAGTCGCAGTAGTCCAAGTACGGCAGTATGTAGGTAATGTATATTTGGTTGAGTATGTGCCTGGGTGTCATTCAGGCTATGGGGTATAGTGGGCAATGTTTATCTTTTTGATGGTTGAAGTACGGCAGTATGTAGGTAATGTATATTTGGTTGAGTATGTGCCTGGGTGTGATTCGTGCTATGGGGTATAGTGGACTTAAGGCAATGTTGATCTGTTTGATGGTTGTATTCACGTGTGCATGACAACGGTTGTCAATAGATAGGGTGAGTCCTAAGTGTGTGTTTGCTTTTGTTTATTGCAGTTGAAATCAGTCATGGGCGCCGTGTGACCTTCGTTGTCGGAGCGACCTTAAACTCCAATCATCATCATCAATATCTCTCTACACACACACACACACACACGATTTGGATGACATCAGGGTCATTAGCATGACCTCAGATGTCACCAATGACCCAGGACCTTAAAGTCGGGTATCACCGGCTGCCTCTCATCACAAGCAAAGAACATATAAACAATACAGTTTTCGGTTTGTATATGCTGCTTATATTTTTCCCCGCTAGTGGTGCCCGTCCTTTTCACACCGGCCCATTATCTCAACACAAAATTAAGGGAGTAACGGACTTGATTATAAAGTAGCGGAAGTTACTTGGTCCGTTACCTGTTTTGAAAAGTGACAAGATTGTTACTCTGTTACTGAAAAAAGTAGTCATTTTAGTAACGGAGTAGCGGGGCAACGTAAGTTGCCCACCACTGCAGACTTGTCATGCTATTGGCGATCCAGATGCTATTGACGCCCCACATTGGCATGGGTCAAACACCAAACATACAAACAGAACATCAAACAAAACAGCAAACATAGCATGGATCAAACATGCAAAATCTGACGTTAGGACGTGTCCGGGGTTACCGTTGTTTACCCTATGTATTGCAATTGGTGTTTCCTAGAAAAACATGGCAGGTAGGGTAAACAGCCGTAATGCCAGACATCATAACACTGCACTTTTCATGCTATTGCAATTGGAGATGTAGCCAATTCTGAGACACTAACAAACCCAAACAGCATGAATGGTCTGCTATGAGATATGTTTTATTGCAATTGTGAAGGTCACTAACATAATGTAAAACCATAAAATGTGTGTATGTTATGTTGAACACCAGCACATCATCGGTTGAACAGGTGCATCTCGGTCTAAGATGTCTATCTCATGTCATATCACTAGCTATTTGAGGAACCTGTGTGGGTGTGGGTGTGGGTGTGGGTGTGGGTGTGGGTGTGGGTGTGGGTGTGGGTGTGGGTGTGGGTGTGGGTGTGGGTGTGGGTGGGCGGGGGCGTGGGCGTGCGTTCGTGCGTGCGTGCGTGCGTGCGTTCACACCGATGAAAGTACCAGGCAAAGTTCCTGTCAGCATGGGGCTAAAACCCACTACACTTGTGTTATAAAACAATGTTCAAACCAACTGAGCTTATCAGACGCATGTTCCCTGTGTTAGCGACCTACCTTATATGGCAGTTAACATGTCAGCTGAACTGGTGAACCATTCTCTTGTCACCCACTAGTCATATTATACTATACTCTACTGAACTAAGTTAGGTATTGGGAAGAATGTAGGCCAAAGGATATGCCTGTGGTTTCCTGCTCTGCCTTGATTGTGTTTCTCCTCAGATGACAAGCATTCTGTCCTATTAGTTGTTCAGTTTATTCTTGAATGCATTTGTAGAAGGTGCTCTGACCACATCTTCTGGTGTGCTGTTCCAAGAGTTGACCACATGAAAAGAGAAGCCTTGTCTGATAGCCCTACATGGTGCTGGCTTCTACAACTTCATGGTGTAACCTCTTGTGACAGCATCTGCTGGAACAGTATCTGTTAGAAACAAAGGGGAATTTCCTTGCATCTTAGTTTCTTGCGTTTTCATGCTTCACCCAATAAGTGTATCACTGACTAAATATGGTGCCAAACTGACTTCAAATTTGGATGTATAACGGCGAATTGATTGACAAATGATTAGATGCAGGTTTATGCAGCATCCATCTGAATTCAGAAGGCTCATTTCAAAATGTTTCCCTACCTTCTCTGATAGATTATTATGGCTATTAGGACAATATCTGCATTGCAACACTGTGTAGGATTGCTGAATGCTGACCCTCTTTGTTCAAAATTATGCTAAAGACACCTTGTTGATGACTCCTTTGTCATCTAGTAACAAAGGAAATTTGACAGTTACTTAACTATTTATCATCGCAGCAAGGTATTATGCTTAGAAAATACCTACCCTTCATGGTGAGGTGAATTTGAGCTGTTGCAATATGTTGTTTACCTGTGACTGAGGTAATGTCTCAGTGGTTAACGTAAGCAGATCGGGAGGCTTATTGTTTTGGCAAATGTGACAATGTTTCTACTTTCTGGTATGTTAATGACCATATTATGCATAGTGAAGTGAAATGGTGCCATCAAAGATCAGGGTATAGGTCACAATGTTGCCAACAAGCTCTGCTTGGACAAGTGCTGCTTCTCCAAACCCACTTATTGAACTATGTACGGGTGTCTATTGCCTGGCCTCCAGAGGCTGTGTTAAAGACTGCTGACCATTGGCAGACCAGGTCAGACTGCAGACCAGGTGACCAGGTGATAACTGCAGACCAGGTCAACTGACGCGTGTTTTATGTCGGCAGAGCGGGTCAGACGTCGGCGGCATGTCGTCCGGACGGCCGATCAAGTGTGTCGTCGTCGGAGACGGCACAGTCGGCAAGACGTGCATGCTCATCTCCTACACCACCGACAGCTTCCCCGGAGAATATGTGCCCACCGTGTATGTACAGAACAGACCTGCATGTCCACCCCATACAGATTATATAGGTTCCCCGGAGAATGTGTGTCCACCGTGTGTTGATATATACAATGTGTGACAAGTCTCATGATGCTAAGATAGTGTGTGATGAATGAAGTGTAAATATATGAAAGCTTTTGCATGGGGCCATTACATGATAGAAAGGTTCTTAAATCCATCAGTATAAACATCCTCCAAGTCATCACATAATTACCCAACAACTATCGTCGACTGGGACATTCCCAGCACGGGTGCCAGCCCCTTGTGATGTCTGGTGAGTCATCATCGAGCTGACGGTGGCGCCGCCCTGTCGGCAGGTTCGACAACTACTCTGCGCCGATGGTGTGTGATGGCATACCGGTCAGCCTGGGCCTCTGGGACACGGCCGGACAGGAGGACTATGACCGGTTACGGCCGCTCTCCTACCCTCAGGTGAGGATCAGCGGATAGATAGCCCTCCTCATCGGCCGCGTTCGCCGCCACTAGAAAACGGGAGCTGTCGCTTGGTTGGGCTATGAAAAGAGCGTGCGGCTGCAGGATAGAAATCGGCTTGGGTGCGACGCTATTTAGCGCGCAGAACATCGTCCCTGTCCCAAATTCCTTAGTTTCACGTCACTTTGTGTCACTGAACAAAACATGCCACCAACTGAAATGAAATCCATTCCTATTCAGGTGCTGGTCTTGTCATACTGCGGTGAACATCGCGCTATGAAACAAAGAAATTAAGAAAGACTGGCCGTTTCCACTCGATGTACTGTCTGTTTTTGAGACGGATGCTTTTTGACTGTGTTTCAGACAGTGGTTCTGTCGGTGTCCCAGTGTTCTAGATGTGTTTCAGATGCCATTTTGGCCGTGCCTGGTGTCCGTATTTCAGACGGACGTGTTCCTGATCTGTTTCTCGGTGGTGAGCCCCGCCTCGTTCGATAACGTCACCATCAAGTGGTGTCCGGAGATCAAGCACCACTGCCCCGAGGCGCCCGTCCTGCTCGTCGGTGAGTGGGCACGGCCATTATTCAATTACGCGACATCAGTCTGTGTATTTGCTGCCCGGCTGCCGGCGGCGCCCTCTGCTGGGTTTGTTTAGTAAACACTGACGGCGGAGCAGACCGGTGATTTATGCTGGTCACGAGTACTGCATCAATGTCCCAGGATTGACGCGGTTCAGCGCCTCGTCTTTCTGGTTTGTTCTGGTTTGTTTTCTGGTTGGAATATCAGCCCCGGATACCGGATGTATCAGCGGTGCACGGGAAGGCAAGACCAGCTAACCAGAGTATCCAGCATCACGAGCACTGGATCGCCATGCTGGATAATCAATATGAAGATAGCGTTTTAACCCGCGCCGTGCCGTGGGGGGGGGGGGGGCGTTTAGACGCCCCCTAAGGTTTTTCGAGGATAGCGAAAAACGGCGGCCGCCGTTTTTGGCACAGGTGTTGGGGCATAAATTGCCCACATAGTGCGAAATTCTTGACTTCGGATCATCTCAGGCAGGTCACCAGGCCAGGTCACATGACCACACCTAAAAAAAAAAACGTTTTCGGTGGTACCACAGCCACAATTTATGGCTGATCGATTTCGTACTTACAGGATTTCATAAGGGCTATGATACCTACAATTCGTATATCTCAGATTTTGTTATATCGGTGACCTAAGGTCGGGTCAATTTCGTGACCTCCCCATTATAAGTAAATGGGGAAATAATCAAATGCTCCCTATTCTGAGGATACACATTATATCAGCCCAATTCCTCCTTGATCATGTTATTATAGGCCATTCTTGAAGTTCCAGTTGCATTTTTTGTTCAGTGACCCCTACAGGGTCAGATGAGGTCATCCGAGGTCACCAACACTTTTTTCAATAACTCGACAAAATCAAGATAGATAAGTGAAACCTGCACCAATTTGTTTGTCTCGTCGAGGCACGTCTCCCAATGTGCAACATGACCTGATTGGGTCACCACCTGACCTTGACCTGAGGTCAAATGCTTAAGTTGACCTAAACTGGTCATCATGAATATGATTCGAAGCACCTTGACAAGACAAACACGATGGCGTCAACATTATTGCCTTATCTTCATTAGGTAAAAGTTATTTGTGACGAACAGTTTTGCCAAAAATAGCCTTTTTGACCTTTGATGACCTCTGGAGCCTAAACTATTGACCTGAGCTAAAAGTTGAGCATCATTTGGCGATTGCTCTGTTCAAGAGCTTTCGATTGTTTTTGTTTCGTTTGTTCCTAGCTATCATAGTTCCCGAGATATTTGGGGGTTTCTGGAGCAAAGTCCTGAAACTGTAAATTCTGACCTTTTATGACCTCTGGTAACCTCAATATTAACCTGAGAAAAAAATGCCTGAAATAGTTTCAAAATGCATTTTGACGAGCTTTTGAACGGTGTTTTCAGTTTTTGTGTACGTTCCATAGGAGCGAGTTAGAGGGGACATCGATCATCATCATCATCATCATGTGCAGTGTGCACCCTGTAACCGAGTGTCTTGTCGGGACTGTAGGCACTGACTAACTGCGAGTTTGTTTGCCCCCCCCCCCCCCCCCCTATAAACGACTCTCGTGTTTGTGTTGTAGGCACCAAGACTGACCTGCGGGAGGACAAGGAGACGCTGCAGCAGCTCTCCGAGCTCGGCCTGGCTCCGGTGAAGCGCGAACACGGCCAGAAGCTGGCCAACAAGATCCGCGCCGTAAAGTACATGGAGTGCTCAGCGCTAACACAGCGGGGCCTCAAACAGGTCAGACGCTGTCCTGGCCTCACAGCTGCTGGCAATAGTGGCGGAAACCAGACAAAACAGAAACATGTCATTCAATGATGATGGTTAATTGAGTTTTAGGGCGCTCCGCCACATGCATTAATTGCATCAATATGAATATTGTCGCATGACGCCAGCCTGGTGTGACGGTGTCAATATGAACTTGATGCTTTTCTGACGGTCAGGTGATGCAATATTTATGGAGAAAATATACACACCACATTGTATTGTCGTGCATCCCTCGTCTCTAATGTGCTCAACAGCGACACACACCGACACGACGCTACCTCCCCTCTATAACGTGCAAGTTTTATGCCCCGCTATTTGCGCACGACAAACAGCTGTTGGTTATTTATGAGAACAT
Source organism: Chirona hameri (assembly GCA_036785665.1). Classification (NCBI taxonomy): domain Eukaryota; kingdom Metazoa; phylum Arthropoda; class Thecostraca; order Balanomorpha; family Balanidae; genus Chirona; species Chirona hameri. The sequence goes on from JAXIVJ010010315.1 coordinate 17,249, forward strand.
GTGCCGCTTCTGGCCCTCGCATCAGTCTCCCACGTTTACCTGAGGGCGGCGCCTTCGAGGGCGCCGCAGACCGAAGCTTGGTTGAGTGTTTTCGGGGCGTGTCCGTGTCCGTTAGCGTCTTCGGCGTCTTTGGCGTCTTTGGCGTCTTTGGAGAGGGGTCGGATCGGGCGGCGGCGGCGGCGGTCTCCCACGCTTACCTCTCAGCGATCACGTGTTTGGGGCTGTTAGGGCCTGTCCCTCGGCCCCGCTCCCGGCAGGCGATGCCGGGTCGTGTGCCCTCGCATTGTTTTCCTAGGAACTCAGTTACCTCATGTACGATAACTAGCGAATTGCTATACGTGCCGAGCGCCCTGGCGTCGTGTTGTATAGAATAGCTGATTTGCCTATGTACAACTCTTCTCTACACAGTATGGCGGCTTTGTAGCTCTGTTCTGATGGTCGGTTCTCTCGGCCCGTGTTTGCAGGTGTTTGACGAGGCGGTACGGGCGGTGCTGCGGCCCGAGCCGCTCAGGAGACACCAGCGCAAGTGTGTCGTCATGTAGCCGGCCCGCCCCCGCCCCCGCCCCCGCTCCTGCTGCCGCCGCTCCGGGTCGGGCCGTGGTGCCCGGGTCACCGAGGTGGCCGGCTCCGGAGTGACACGTGCGGAGCTGGCACGTCAGTTGGGAACAGTGCCGGCGGCGGCAGCGTCTGTACCGGACGTCTCTACAGCTGTCCCGGCTACCCCGACCCGTGCTGAGCCCGACACGGAGCTGGGACCAGTCGTGACCACCTGGCGGTCGGGCAGGACCGGACCAGGTCAGTCTGGTCACACGGACGGTCGTGTTGTCGTGTTGTCGGGGTCGGCTCGGCTCATCGCTGTCCTGTCGGCTCGGCTCATCGCTGTCCTGTCGGCTGGTCAGTCGCTGGAGCTCAGCGGAGCTCAGCGGAGCTCAGCGGAGCTCAGCGGAGCTCAGCGGAGCTCAGCGGAGCCGCCCGGCCGTGTCTCCAGGGACCCGTCTCGGTGCCACAGACTCCGCTGCCGAGCTGCCGAGTTAGTCCCTGTGACTGGAGTCTGGACACCAGTGTGTGTGGAGTGACGCCGCCGGACGGAGTGACTGGACTCGGCGCCACCAATACTCAGTGCTACCAATACTCAGTGCTAGTCGGCCCGCGGGGCCCGGTCTCCATTACGCATATCCACTAACCACTAACGCACGGCGAGCTGAAGTCTTTCTCTGCGCGGCTGCTGTCCGCACTGGTCGTCACCGAGGCTTGGTCCCGCGCTCTGTTAGGCGGGGCTGACGTTAATGTCGGCTGCGGCCGTCTGAGAGGAGGGTCCTGACTCGCTGCTAATCGCCGGGAGCCTCAGTGTGCGTCTGCGCACGTGCGCGCTCGGGCGTAGGTGTACATGCGTGCGCGTGGGTCCGTGTGCGTGCGCGATGGTGTGTACGTGCGTGGACGCGTATACGTGCGAGTGCGTGTGCAGGTATACGAAGTTATCGGTGGGTGCCGTGTGCTCCATACCAGCGGTGGAAATCCATACCAGGAAACTGGGACGCGCCGATCGCCAGAACTGATTATAATCAGGGGCTATCAGCTATCCCGGGGCCGGCTGAAGTGGCTCAGATCGGAGCGCCTAAGTCAAGCCGCAGCTGGGTATCTCCAACCAGACAGCTTGTTTCGCATCGCATACGAGGCAGACGTACAGCTGCCGTGGCTACAGTGTGCCCCGACGTAATCAGCCTACTTTCTAGGGAAGACTGAGGACCTGTATTCTGGCAGCAGACGTTTCGTCTCTGGGGGCGGCAAAACCCTGACGGTCACAGGAACTGACTGTAGTGTCTGTGCCGACGGGACGACAGGACAGCTACACCGGGCGGCTACTACAATGTCCGTGGCGAGTGGCGCCTGCGCGGTCCGCCACACCGCGGGGACGTGATCAGGCACGGCGGCCTGCCGGTCGTGTGATGACAGCAGTCGGAACAGGACAGAGAGCGCACCCGGTCTGTGTCGGTTGCTGCACAGCTGTGGGAGCGTCAAGACAACATTAATATGGGCATTTCTGCTGGGGCATTGCTGGATTTTGTGTTGCTGGCCGCGCGCGTCTCTGGTGTAGCTGCCAGCGCGTGCCAGGATGTGTGTTTCTGTGGAGTCAGGGCCTGAGAGCGGTTCTTCCTGCGCGGCGGCCACAGGGCGGCACGGCGTGTTTATGTTAACGGCGACACTCGCCGCTTACCGTCAGTGATACGATAATTTAATAACTAGTGTTTACTCGGCTTCGTAGGAAATGACACAAATTTGAAATATTTTGTCGTTTGAGAGTGCGTGATTTTGCGTGATTCTGTTCTCATTGTATCCAGGTATGCTATGGTCTCGTGATATTTTGTGTTTTTTTTGGATTTGTGCATTGCATTGCTGAGTATTTGACTGGACCAACGCGCAAATAGTCGACAACGTCGTTCCTAACGTCCTCCAACCTGTAATTCTGTGCTTACCAGCAGGACCGCGATAGATGGATTCCACCGATCCCCGAGGTCGCCAGGAGTCCGACGTTCGCTGGATGTCTCGGGCTGCACGATCGCACAATTCTGACCAATATAATCCCCGGGGTGAAACTACTGATGGTACGATAACACATAGCAATATTATGTTACCGTGACGGTTGCCGTGGTATACTGGCGCGCAGAATCGAAACTCATGTCATGCATCGTAACGCTTAATCCACGCCGATGTTGATTTCGCGCAGCGTTTTGTAATCAGAATAAATTCGTCAAAATCGTATGCACTTTGTCCCAGGGGATACTACAAGATAAATATATATATTGGCATCAAAAGAAGGCGTTTGAAAATACACCATTCAATATGCTGTCGGACCGGCGTAACAAGGCACCTAACAACCATGCTATGGCGTCTGCCCGGAGTCGGACTGTGCAGCCTGTGTCGTCCCGGGCTCGTCGTCGTACCCGGCGGCCACCCCGCGCTGTCCCTGAATGGCGGCAGTAACGGGCGTGTCGCCGACTCTCTGCTCCAGCCCCCTCCAGCCGCGCTCAGCCAGCACCTGTCCGGCACCGCCGTCATGTACAGCCACGGCCAGGTTACCCCGCGTCACCAGACTGCCGTGCTGTCCCTGCCCGGCCTGGTCCGGCTCCACGCCGCAGCTGCGCAGCCTGCCCGTCACCAGGGACACGTCCGTCACCACCTGGGCGACCTCCGGCAGCGGCACGTGGCGTCCGCCGCCGGGCAGCAGCCGACCGAACTCGGTCACGTACCGCGAGCTCCACTCTCGCGCCGGGTTACAGGCCAGCTCCGCCTCGTACGGCGTCACCACCGGCTGCAGGAACTCCCGCGACTCGAGCAGCGCGTTCTCCGCGCACGAAACCAGCACCAGCACGTCCAGATCCGGGAAGTTAGCCAGCTTGGCCACGTTCAGTTTGCCACAGAGCAGCGTATAGTAGCGTTTTCCCGCGGCGCGCAGCAGCTGTTTGAGCCGGGATATGGCCTCGCCATACCTGTGGACGGCCAGCGTGCCGACCAGGATGCCGACCCGCGCCGCGTCCTTGGTCCGCTCCACCATGTAGTAGCGTCTGCGGACGGCGCGGCCGGCCTCGGGGCCGGGGCTGCCGGGCGGCCGGTCGGCGCGCGGGTCCCACACCACCAGCGGCGTGTCGCCCAGAGCCATGGCCAGACAGGTGAGCAGGCGGCCCTCGCCGCCCACGTACAGCACGGCCGCCGACTCCAGCGCCGACTCGGACAGCGGGATCCGCCGGTTCATCAGCAGCGTCTCAGCAGCGCCGCCGCTCCGTTCAGAGGACGGGTCGATGTCTGTGGCGGAGGCCGGCTCGGACGCGGCCTCTGTGACGGAGGCCGGCTCGGACGCGGCCTCTGTGGCGGAGGCCGGCTCGGACGACGCGGCCTCTGTGACCGAGGGAGGCGGCGGCTCGGCGGCCACCACGGACGGCAACCGGGTAGACAGCTCCCGACACAAGTCGGCTGAAAATACCCGGAGCACGGTCACAGGCCGGCCAGTCACCGCACAGCAAACTACCCACACGATCACAAACACGACGAAAAACAGTAACACAAATGCGTACAATTACTGTTTGTCGCGTTGTAGCAGCAAATGCATTGCACACACGAAATATAATCATCACGAACAGGTACAATCAGTGTTGGATATTTCATGACCTGGTCCCGGAGAGTAAAAATTAATAGGTGGAGAGTAAAATTGTGTTGTCAGGCAAGTTAAAATTTTCATTTTTGTTTTAATTATTTTACTTTCAAAGTAAAAAAATCCTGATTTGTAATAGATATTAAATCCTTGTGAGGAAAATTGAATTATATTTTAACTACAATGTCGGTAAGATCAGGCGAAAAGAGAGCAAATTTCCTGAGCAAATATGAAGAGAGCAAAATTCTTTGGACCCAAAAAGTCCAGAAAATGGCCCAAATTCCAAGGCTGGGTACAATTGATATTCAAAAAGCCCATAAAGGACATATTCACAAAGATTTGAACAAGCTCTTGGTGGCAACTAGTTAATGCAACACTGGAGCAGTCGGGGGCGGGGGCGCTCACCTAGCGCGTGCTGGTACTGCACGTTCGTGAACACTACCACGGTCCGGTCGGGCGGCAGAGCAGGACACAGCGTGTCGGCCGCGCTGCTGACATCTAGCGGCAGGTCGACGAACACGTAGTACACGGGCAGCCGAGAGGTGGGGCTCAGGCAAGCGTGACCAAAGTGGACGACACAATCGGCAGAAACGTGATCGGCGGCCACCTCATCCACGCAGCAGCTGGGGACAGCGCGGGGCGTCAGCACAGGGGTTGAGATGCGTCCGTACAGTCCATACAATACATGAACATACAAATACGACACACAGACTCCACATACGGGAAGAGCTGCCGCGAGATTCTACAAATAGTTACAGGTAGTTAAACCTACTGCTATTACAATTGGTTACCTCCCGGCAAACCAGTAAAATAGCAGTAGTTTGCCAGATAGCATTCAATGAGATCGGTAGGGTAGATGAATACAGTAAACGTCGTCGGGTCCGCGAGGTTCGGAGCGGCCACCGACGGGCTAAACGCCAATAGGTATTTGTCGCACGGAAAGGCGACCCGAGGGACGTACGAAGCCGGGGCAGCTAAATGGAACATAGGAATTTAAAATGGTTAGTAGTCTTAAATGCAGTGCATGAAATAAAAAAAGAAGTTATTATGTTAATGAACCTGACTCGATGATGTGAATATTGCTTCATTTTGCCAAGAAAAGCTGTAGCTACTCTTTAATTTTAGTGCATGATCCTGCCTGTGACATCTGATTCCAGGAGCCCGTGAGATAATAACCAGACGGTAGAAATCATGGAGTGTTATCATTACATTTTACAGAATAATTTCAGATAAATTGTTGATCTCATCGATATAGCAAATGAGATATAAGATTCACTGTTGTAGTATACTACTATTATATCTGGTTGGATCCTATATCCATTGTTTGCTTTTACAGAGATCCTTTTGGAACTGGGATGCATAGCTGGGATCCATCCACGAGTCTGCTGGCTACCACAAATCACAAAGAAATAAAGAATCAATGGGACATCACCAGTATTGGTGCTTGGTCAGTTGGTCTGACCATTATTGAGAAGAGCTGACCAAAGTGGACGACACAATCGGCAGAAACGTGATCGGCGGCCACCTCATCCACGCATACACCTGCCGTACGATGTGTCTGCGAGAATGTACACGTGACAATCAGTGTGAGTCTGTAGATGAAGGGCACACCATGATTGGCCTCACCTGCCGTAGGATGTGTCTGCGAGAATGTACACGTGACAATCAGTGTGAGTCTGTAGATGAAGGGCACACCATGATTGCCCTCACCTGCCGTAGGATGTGTCTGCGAGAATGTACACGTGACAATCAGTGTGAGTCTGTAGATGAAGGGCACACCATGATTGGCCTCACCTGCCGTAGGATGTGTCTGCGAGAATGTACACGTGACAATCAGTGTGAGTCTGTAGATGAAGGGCACACCATGATTGGCCTCACCTGCCGTAGGATGTGTCTGCGAGAATGTACACGTGACAATCAGTGTGAGTCTGTAGATGAAGGGCACACCATGATTGGCCTCACCTGCCGTAGGATGTGTCTGCGAGAATGTACACGTGACAATCAGTGTGAGTCTGTAGATGAAGGGCACACCATGATTGGCCTCACCTGCCGTAGGATGTGTCTGCGAGAATGTACACGTGACAATCAGTGTGAGTCTGTAGATGAAGGGCACACCATGATTGCCCTCACCTGCCGTAGGATGTGTCTGCGAGAATGTACACGTGACAATCAGTGTGAGTCTGTAGATGAAGGGCACACCATGATTGGCCTCACCTGTCGTAGGATGTGTCTGCGAGAATGTACACGTGACAATCAGTGTGAGTCTGTAGATGAAGGGCACACCATAGGCCTGTTCACGGGGTCTGCGGCCGCCGCGGCTCCCGCGGCCAGGAGGCGGAGCTTAATTTGAACAACTTTGAACACTTTTGCGGCCGCTGATGGCTTCCGATAAATGACGCGTGTAGCGTTCGCAACGAATAGGCAATTTCATGAAAACCCTCAATGTTTTTCAAAACCACTCAACTACATGAATATCTACGAGTCACTACGAGTTGTCATTTTTGGTCAAACAACCGCCAGTGAGCCGCGATATCAACAAAGCAGTGCGCAACCTTTGTCAGACGCGCGCCATGTATGTCGAAGTTCTATTGCGGCTGCTCCCGAGCAACCGCAGGAGCCGCAGAACGGAGAGTCTCTCCTCCCGGATCTGCTCTTTCGTGATTGGCTGACGATTAAGCCCCGCCCTCTTGGCCGCAGGAGCCGCGGCGGCCGCAGACCCCGTGAACAGGCCTCATGATTGGCCTCACCTGCCGTAGGATGTGTCTGCGAGAATGTACACGTGACAATCAGTGTGAGTCTGTAGATGAAGGGCAATCGGAGTAGCATCCACCAGAAGTTCATCAGGAAACTGGAGTGCAGCCTGAAATGAAGTTATTCTTGTTAGTTCATTCCATCAACCATTACTATGAAGAAATATATTCAAATGTTCATGATGTCTACCAATTTTTGTATCTAAATAGATCAACACGACAGTTTGCGATTATTTGTGGTACTTAATGTGTCACTCCAATGTCCATGATTACCCATATTCCAGTCACCCCTTCAACTCTGTCATTTGTAGACTTAAATTCATGGTTAGCTTAAAAGCTTACTATTTTGCAGGTGTGTTCCTTCAGCCATCTACAGCAAGCTTCTAGGTGATATTTCCCCTCTAGTTGATCATCTGGTGTTGGCTCAGCTGGCTCTATGTCCAGTTTCTCCTTGATGATGGCACCATCATCCCCACTAAATGCAACACTCATGTTGCTAGTGTGCTCAGTCAACTTGAAAACAAAACATGTCAGTCAAAAGTACATACTAAGCCCAGTCAACAGGTTGTTATGAGTTCAAGGCAACACATTGGTGTCAACAGCAATATCCAACAATGGTAGAGATATATAATGGCACTATATGACTGTTTCACCTTGCTGACAGTATGACATATTTAAGAATTAATTACGTTATTAATATGGACTTACTCCACAAGAGTTAGTTCGTTCGAAGCTTTCAGTATGTATTTTACATATCTTCGTCAGCGATCATTCGAAAAATTACGTTAAATGAACGGAATTAAATAACGTAATTAAACGTAGCATAATTAAAACGATTAAAAAAAACTAACTCCACATTATGTATGTCCGTGAATATGTATGAATGATAGACAACCTAACCTATATATAATACAATGGCAAAACTGACATATTTCTCCACAGCCTGACTGAAATATGCTTTTTCTAACCATAGCTCTATCATAAAGGATTGCCAGCTGATAAAGGTTCAACAATTAAAACTAGAAAATGATAGCACAAATTTCCATCTAAAGACATTTTTCCTCCTAGTACTGACTATCCTAGCACTCTATTAATATACTTATAAGTGCAAATTGTCAAGCAATTAACTGACAATGCAAATTGCTTTGCGCATACATTTGAACAGACCTTTTCCTTTCCCAATTTAGCAAAGTGAATAACCAGCAGAAAGGTTTATGCAACGTGGATTACTGATCAAGTGAGTGATACAGGGTAAACTACCTACCATAACATTACATAGGTACATTAAACACTGCGCTAGTCATACTATTGGGGATGTTTTGGTGCCTTTGGCATACACACCACAAAAGCATGAAGTGTCTGTATTTTGGAGGTGTCCACAGTTTGGGTAGTATGGGGTAAAGGTCAAATCTTCGGACACATCCGTACATTGACTGTTCATGCTATCGGAATGCAGATGATACTGATACTCAGTGCTTTAGTGCATCAGTATTGTTTACATTTTGATAGAATGTAAAATATGAAGTTAGGACGTGTCTGGGGCTACAGCAGTCTACCTACCTTATCCAGACTGGTTATTGATTCAACTCTGATTGAATCGATTGGAATTGTTCAATCAAAATTCCTCGAATAAAAAAATAATCGATTCACCACCAGATCTTTTGATTCATGAAATGTGATTAAATCAAAACCCACATGGAATCAAGGCTGATTGAATCAAAAGAGTTACGATTCTTAACGATTCTAGTGCACATGGTAAATTGTGCAAATACATTGCAGTCCCAGTGGCTACATTCATTTATACTGAAATATTATTGCTGTAACAATGTTTTAATGATCATATATGTATGTTTCCATTTGTATTGATTTGACATAAATTCAACCAGACTGATTACTGATTCAACTTGTATTGGAACGATTCAATCACAATTCATTTTGGAACCTGAATGATTAAATCACCGTTTGATTCATGGAGAAAAATTTTCAAATTGATTATTTCCAATTCAAAAGGGATTGTGTGTTATCGATTCACGTTTGATTCAACATTTATATATATATATATATATATATATATATATATATATATATATATATATATATATATATATATATATATATATATATATATATATATATACAGACAGACAGACAGACAGACAGACAGACAGACAGACAGACAGACAGACAGACAGACAGACAGACAGACAGACAGACAGACAGACAGACAGACAGACAGACAGACAGACAGACAGACAGACAGACAGACAGACAGACAGACAGACAGACAGACAGACAGACAGACAGACAGACAGACAGACAGACATACAGACAGACAGACAGACAGAGACAGACAGAGACAGAGACAGAGACAGAGACAGAGACAGAGACAGAGACAGAGACAGAGACAGAGACAGAGACAGAGACAGAGACAGAGACAGAGACAGAGACAGAGACAGAGACAGAGACAGAGACAGAGCCAGAGCCAGAGCCAGAGCCAGAGCCAGAGCCAGAGCCAGAGCCAGAGCCAGAGCCAGAGCCAGAGCCAGAGCCAGAGCCAGAGCCAGAGCCAGAGCCAGAGCCAGAGCCAGAGCCAGAGCCAGAGCCAGAGCCAGAGCCAGAGCCAGAGCCAGAGCCAGAGCCAGAGCCAGAGCCAGAGCCAGAGCCAGAGCCAGAGCCAGAGCCAGAGCCAGAGCCAGAGCCAGAGCCAGAGCCAGAGCCAGAGCCAGAGCCAGAGCCAGAGCCAGAGCCAGAGCCAGAGCCAGAGCCAGAGCCAGAGCCAGAGCCAGAGCCAGAGCCAGAGACAGAGACAGAGACAGAGACAGAGACAGAGACAGAGACAGAGACAGAGACAGAGATAGATATAGATATATATATATATATATATATATATATATATATATATATATATATATATATATATATATATATATCCCAAGGTAGGTGCTATGCTGTGATCCAGACTCCAGAATTCCAAAGACTCCAGGAACTTGCTGGGAGCAAAAAGTTATCGGGTATATTCCAGAGGGCCGCTACTAGAAGCACTGCAACTATCAATTAAACTGCTAGCATATTGTTAGCGCCAGCCAATAGCAATTCAACAAAACAGCTTGTGCACGCTGATAGCAGCAGCCGAACAGAAACTGGACGGTCATCATGTTTTTAAATGATGGCCGTTTTGATGATGGCAGATGGCCATTTTTTGAAGAAGATATCAATTTAGAGCTACGAAACTTGCAGATAATAAAGTTCACAGTGGCAAGAATGTGCTGTGCAAAACTATCTTGCATTATGTGACCGTAATTGTATTGTCTTATGTGCGCCGTTTTACATAACATCACCATAGTGGTGGTCGTTTTATAGATTTTGAACAAAAAATAAGCAAAAAAGAAAAAAAAGAGTGAAAATTCAACTAAAGGGGCTCCAGATGTGAATTTCATCATATACAACAATCAAACCAATAGCTACTTACCATATGAAAAATATTTTTGACATTCCAAAACAGTAGGCACACTCCCTTTAAAAAAAAATTATTTTGATTCTATGAATCAGAAAGAATAAATTATCAAATTGGCATCCATGAATCAAATGGTGATAGAATGATTCAGGTTCCAAAATGAATCAATGATTGAATCATTCAAAAAAAAGTTTAATAAATAACCAGTCTGACTGTCCTTATCCGATACAATACTGAAAAGTGAACAATTTCTAATATTGTTAATTTCTTAAGAAGTGATCAAAAATAGTACCTACCTACTGTGTTAGGCTCCAAAATATTCCCAAAATTGGCACCAAAAAATCAAAATTGAGGCAGCTTTGGAAATACAGGGCAGTTTATGGAATTTTTGGGCAGAAATTGCTGCCCGGGGCAGCGGTAAGATTATTTGGGACAACTCACACCATTCGGAACAAATTTACACTAGATAAAATGTGATTCTGATGACCCCCCCCCCCCCCCCCCCTCCCGTCAACAACATTTGGCTGAGGAGCGAAATTTTATCTAGCAAATCCTGCTCCAAATATCTCAACGTTCCTGCCACGTTTTGCAGACTGGATCACGGCATAGCACCTACCTCGGGAAAAAAATATACAGCAGTCATTTGTGGGTAGGTACTAGGTACCAAAGGTACCTAGTACCTAAGGTACCTAGTACCTAAGGTACCTAGTACCTAAGGTACCTAGTACCTAAGGTACCTAGTACCTAAGGTACCTAGTACCTACCCACAAATGATTGCACTATATTTTTTCCCAAGGTAGGTGCTATGCTGTGATCCAGTCTGCAAAACGTGGCAGGAACGTTGAGATATTTGGAGCAGGATTTGCTAGATAAAATTTTGCTCCTCAGCCAAATGTTGTTGACTGGGGGGGGGGGGGGCATCATCAGAATCACATTTGATCTAGCTACCCAATACCGTACCTACCCAATCCAGTGTCTGTGAATACCTATTTCATGTGTGCATTCATTCAGTGCAGAAAAGCTAATGTGGCCTATAATTTAATGCATGTGATTGTTGTTCTCCACTGTGGCTTGTTATTTTTTCATATCATTGTTCATTGCTGACGAAGCTTCAATAGCGAAATATCTAATATAATTTTGGCCTTAATTTCTTTCTTTACATACTTATTATGAGGTTACCGGTTATTGTAATTCTAATCCTATTTCATTCTATTAAAATTTAAAGATACCTGCCTTACACTCCTGTAGTTTCGACTGCTAGAAGATGAAACATCCACCAACCTGATAAGCGTGCCAGCCAACACATTGGGTGACAGGTGTTCTATTGCCCTGGGTGACACCACAGGGTGACACCATTGACATCCAAACAAATTAGCACCGTACTAGGGGGGTGTACTCAGGGGGGGTCATTCCGCCTCTTCAACATGGGCAAACAGTGTGACAAGCGATAGCAACGTTTACAACTGACAGTCATCATCTGTGTTTAGCGCATTGATCACGAGCCACCTAACCGACTAGCACCAATCAGCATCTAGTGTGCCTGGACGCTGATTGGCCGGTTAGTGATGACGACAGAGGGGGGCAGTTGTTTGTTTACATTTCAATGGGCAGGCGCCATGCTGGTTCGCTGCGTTAAAAGGCCCCACCGACCCCGTGGCTCCGTTCGTGGCAGGCTGTGCTCATTCGAATTAAAATATTGTGTTGCATTATTTAGTGGCATAAAGGAAGATTGAGATTGTAAGTGTTGATTTAATTCAAAATACTAAAAGTATCGGCTAATAAAGCATTATTTTCCCAGAATGCTTCATAAGCATACATTTAACGCTCATAGTGCCACTGCCGCCACCTGCCGACGCCGCGCGGCCGCAGCGTGGACACTGCTCCGACGCGCGCCTCGCCGCGGCTGTCCGCCTGCCGGGCTCCCACGCCCGACCCCGGAGCGGGGCGCCGCCGCACGCCGTCCAGCTCCCCTGCACCGGCGCGGGCGCGACGCACCCCGGCCGCCGGGCAGCCGGCGCCGGCCCGGCGGACACCCTCCGCTGGGGCGCCGGCGGCGCAGCGGGCCAACGTGCTCAGGCGCGTCCTGCAGCTGCGCTCGGCAGCCCGTGCCGCCGCCGAGAAAGCGGTCAAACATGAGCAGCAGGCCCTGCTGGACTCGCTCCGCTGCCAGAAGACCGCAACCGGTGCGGACGCTACCCGCCGCCGTGAAGCCGCCCACCAGGCCGCAGCCGTTCCACCTTCACGATGCGTGCCAGGGCGTGGCAGCCGCCACCCGACCGGCCGCCGAGTTCCGCTCCACCGCCCAGATGATCGAGGGCTTCCACCGCAAGACGCCGCCTCGGTTCCACTCGCGGCCCGCCGGCGAGCGAGCGCCCGGCCGGTGCGGCGGAGGCGGCCTCCCCTCACGTGACCAGCGGCCACACGCAGCCGCTGATGACCCGGACCCGCACCATGAACAACATCCCCAGCCGGGAGCAGCAGGAGCAGGCTGAGCTGGAGCAGGCCATGCAGCACCAGGTGCGGGCCCGGCCCGTGAACCGCCGCGTGCTGGAGCACACGGTGGTTGTGCCGGCCAAACAGGCGCGCCCCGCCACCGCCGTCGAGCCGTTCACCTCACAAAGACGGCGCCCAAGGCCACGCCTGCCGCCGATGAGACGACCGACTCCTCCACGGCCGAGTTCCGCGCCCAGCCGGCCCCGTGCGTCATCCTGGCCGCTCCTCAGGGCGTCCCCGCCCGCCAGGCGCCGCCGGCCAACAAGCCCCAGTCGCCAGTCCTGCAGCTCAGACAGCACATGGCCGAGCACCACAAGAAGGTCCAGGAGCAGCACCAGTCGGGCGGCGTGATGCGCGCCAACCCTATCCCTGATCCCTGATGCCGGGGTCCCCGAGCGGCGCGCCCCTGCCGCCACCCGGCCGCAGCCGTTCCAGCTGCCTGGTGGCCAGCAGGCGGCCGCCGCCGCCGCCCGCAGACAGAAGAAGCTGGAAGCGGCTAAGCGGGCGGCGGCCGAATTCCACGTCCAGCCGTGTTCGGTGACCCGCCGCGGGCCGTACCAGACGCAGCGGTCGGCCCGCGGCCCGACGGCGCCGCGCATCCCGCAGTTCCACACCAATCAGCGCTCGGCGCGCCGCCAGAGCTTCGAGGAGCGCCAGAAACAGCGGGAAGCGGAGCTGCTGGCCGACGAGCAGGAGGCTGAGCGGCAGAAGCAGAGGGAGGAGGAGGTGGCCCGCCAGTGGCACGAGGCCGTCCACCATGCGCAGCCGGTCCGCCGCTACCGGCCGGTGCGCGTCCAGCCGTCTGACATGCCCATCACTGAGCCGCGCAGCCCCAACTGGGCGCGCAACAGCTCGCGCGCCAGCCACCGCAGCCAGTGACCCGCCGCGTAGGGAGTGATCCGCCGCGTAGGGAGTGATCCGCCGCGCAGCGAGTGAGCCGCCGCGCAGCGAGTGAGCCGCCGTCCGCAGCGAGTAAGCCGTAGCTTTATAGATGTCGGTGAACTTGGACGGAGCGAGCGCGCCCGGCCAGGCCGGCGGCGTCGCGTAGTGTGACACGTTGTACTATATAACCCCGAGTGAGTGCGGACAATCAGTGTGCGAAGTGACGGACGAGTGGCCATGTTGTTGTTGTTGTTGTTGTTGTTGTTGTGTTTCCTCCTGGGCGCGGCTACGAGGCCGCGCCATAGCCCCGGAGGGGCTCCTTCTGGCGGAGGTAGCCCGCGGCCTTGAGCCCGCGGCCAAGGCCGCGACGACGTCCGCGTCCCTCTTCGCTGTCGGCGGCGGGTGGATCGTATTGTATTGTATTGCACACTTCATCCGACCACTTCCACTTAATTCGTAAAGTACAGAGTACAGTACGATAGGGCTACTCTAGGGTCGTCATCATACAAGATAGCAACGCGATTTCTCTTGTCAAGCTAAAAGTAGGTACACAATGCCCAGTAGGCAGAGGCGGGGCCCCGCCAGTCACGGGCACCGCAGGAGCACGTGCCCCGGGTGTCCGCCCCCTCTCTGCAGACTAAGCAGCGAGAGGCTGGGCAGTCCCTCTCGCTGCATCCGGCGCAGGTGGTTGTTGGCCGTCGTCCGATGCGGTGTAGATAGGATTTTGCCCGTCCCCAGTGACCGGCGCGCAACTGATGAACGTTGACCGCAGCGTCACGATCGTCACCGGGGACGGGCGTCGGTAGGCGGTACCCCATGATTTCGCGGAAGAGCCCCGCCGGCCAGCTCAGCCCCTACCAGGGTCCGGTCGTCAGCTGGATCGTCCTCCTGTGGAGGGCCGAGGCATCCCCGGCCAGAGCGTCCGCCCGCTCATTTCCCGGCAGGCCGCAGTGGGGGGGGGGGGGGGAGGGGCACCCACTGAAGGTGCAGCGATCGGCCGCCGCTTCGCACCGCCAGGAGAGCGGCCCACAGGTGCGTACCATGTGCCGCAGGACCGCAGGCGCACCGACTACGTCCGCCATGGCCAGTGCGCTGAGCCCCACCGTCCGCCAGCCGGTGACCCTGGTGAGTCGGGAGGGAGCGTGGGCTTCGCTCACCACCCTCGGGGGGGGGGGGGGTCTCCCGGTGGCGGGGAGGCGGCCGCTGCAGCTGTGGTGTGGATTTTGTGTGAACAGCGGTATGGATGGTATGTGGACGGCGGTATTGATGTTTTGTGAAGAGTGAAGTATATCCTATGTGGGTTGAGATGTGGACGGTGGTGTGGATGTAGAGTAGCGGTGAGAGCCTTGGCCGGCTGTGAGATCGGGCAAATCACATACAGCGATTTGCCAGAATCCGTCTGGTGAACTTTGCCATCCCATAACATTAACAGTTTTGATCATATTTCAATTTTCTTAATGGCATCAAATGCACCATTTAATTGCTCCTTGAAAGACATCTTAATTGTAACAATCGGCCGCCAAACGAAGTAACAAAGCGTCAAAAAGTGGGAGAGCGAACGCATTAAGCTGAGACTGGCGGCCCGCTGGCCTGCCGAGTGCCCCTCTTCTACGTCACTTTTTTTATTTTGATGACGTCACCGCGGCTGCCGGCTGCCAAATATTGCACCTTCCAGTTGTCACCACTTTTTCGGCCGGAGTGTTCTACCTGGTTTATACAGCCTTGGGTGTACTCCGCTCCTTCAACATTGGTAAAAAGTGTGACAACCGCGACCGCATCTTGGCCGTGTTTATCGGATCTGCTCATAAGCTATATTTGGCTATCAGCTAGTATTGACCAATCAGTCTTGAGCAAGTATAGACAGTGATTGGTCAGGCTGTGATGACGTGAACAGGGGGAGAATCGTTTGTTTACATTTCAACGGTTCGCTATATTGGTTCGCTGGCAATGTACGGGCGTGTGTGCGTGCGCATTTTTTAGCATTTACTTAGTTTTATTATGCGTAAGACAATATTTAAAGGCGTATATGAAAGTTGAAATAATAATTGTATCGGTCGATATAGCAGTATTTTCCCAGATTACCTCATAAGCTTAAAATGTACACCCAAACCTGTGCGTTCTTTGCTGAGGACATCTGCGAAAATTGTCGACCTAAGAGGCTGTAGGTTAGCTATATTTGGGTATTTTTGCAATGATGCAAACCCATAGATTGTGTCACCTTATACAAACAGACTAGAAAATCGATACCAATGTGACTGATATCGGTATTACTTAGGTGTTGAGACGCCATTCTGAGTAGTACCAGTGGCGGCGGATCGTATTTTTTGATGGGGGGCAAAGAAACCCAGGGGCCCCCTCGGCAAAAAGGCCCCCTCCTCTCCCCCCCCCCCCCCCTTCCCAAAACAAAAACAATGCCGCGAAATGGTATCTCCTCGGATTTAGGCCACTATATTTGGAGTCCTCTAAATGGTCGCAAAAAAACGTAGGACAGGGCCATGTTGAAGTCTCAGATCTTCTGAGGGCCCCCTCATGGCCTACCGAGGGTCCCCCTCAGGCCGACTGAGGGCCTTCTGTCGGCATTAGAAGGCCCCTCAGGCTGGCTGAGGGCACATCGGGGCCCTGGGTCATTGTTTCGGTATCCTGACCGAAATCCTGGATCCGCGTCTGTACTATGTCACGAGAAGGAATATCAATCACAAACAAATACAATATATTTGATGAGGCTTTATGTCTCACAAGGCAATTCATTGCGATACATTCACATTTTCCTCGCCGGGTAATGGCATCAGAGATACACTTATCATCGTTTCGAGCGGCGGTCGGCCGGGGCGGCTGTACTTATCACCGGAGGTTGAACTTTGCGCACATATAGCATAACAAATATTGATCTCATTGCAATTTTGTTAGCGGCATCCGGCAGAGCGGTTGTTTTGTGACAGATTACATATTCTAAGTTTTGCAATCAACCGGTAAACAAAGAAATTAAGCGCGATCTAAGCTTCAGGCACGCGCGAACTAATGTTGTATACGGAAGCCGGCCGGCCGCGTCCCCGCCTTCTACGTCACAGCATCTTCGGGGTCGCGGCAAATAAATTAGTGTTTATCACCACTGTTTCGGCCAGAGTGTTCTACCCTGATTGGTGAATCGCACGTTGCTAGGCAACCTGCGAGCCCACTAGCACTGAGCCCTAGCCCTGTTCGGCTGCCGGCTCTCACGCTAGCCAGAGCGCTGTTCGGCGGCCGGCTCTCGCGAGAGCGCTCACCGACATCACACAGGGCAGTGTCGTCATAGTGAGTGACGTCGGCTCGCGGCCGCCGAACACCGGCGAGCAAACCCGTTAGCAAGCCATGCTAGCGCTCTTTTTCAATCGCTGGAATGCCGCTCGCGCGCGAGCACGTGACGTCACGTAAGGGGGCACGCGTACATGAAACTGTGCGCGTGTCGTCATCGTTTGCTCGCTCCTGATTGGTGAATTGCACGTTGCTAGGCAACCTGCGAGCCCACTAGCACAGGCTAGCGTGAGAGCCGGCAGCCGAACAGGGCTCAGTGCTAGTGGGCTCGCAGGTTGCCTAGCAACGTGCGATTCACCAATCAGGAGCGAGCAAACGATGACGACACGCGCACAGTTTCATGTACGCGTCCCCCCTTACGTGACGTCACGTGCTCGCGCGCGAGCGGCATTCCAGCGATTGCAAAAGAGCGCTAGCATGGCTTGCTAACGGGTTTGCTCGCCGGTGTTCGGCGGCCGCGAGCCGACGTCACTCATTATGACGACACTGCCCTGTGTGACGTCGGTGAGCGCTCTCGCGAGAGCCGGCCGCCGAACAACGCTCTGGCTAACGTGAGAGCCGAGCGCTGTTCGGCGGCCGGCTCTCGCGAGAGCGCTCACCGACGTCACACAGGGCAGTGTCGTCATAATAAGTGACGTCAGCTCGCGGCCGCCGAACACCGGCGAGCAAACCCGTTAGCAAGCCATGCTAGTGCTCTTTTTCAATCGCTGGAATGCCGCTCGCGCGCGAGCACGTGACGTCACGTAAGGGGGCACGCGTACATGAAAATGTGCGCGTGACGTCATCATTTGCTCGCTCCTGATTGGTGAATCGCACGTTGCTAGGCAACCTGTGAGCCCACTAGCACTGGCTAACGTGAGAGCCGGCAGCCGAACAGGGCTCCGAGTACTTTATCAATGAGTAGGTTCAAGTTTGGCGACTGCCATGGTACGTCACGCCTGGTTCAAACTATGATAAACTAACTATGTTACCGCTAGTGGTGCCAGTTTAAGAAAATATTTGCCCAATGTCCGACCGATGTCCAAGACCATGGTCTGCTGTCCGTCCGAAACTGTCCGAAAAGCATTGTTTGTCCGAAATTTGTCCGAAAGCAGAAAAAGTGTTTGATATGGAAATTAATTATCTGTGGCATACTTTTTTTTAAATAACAAAATAACAAGTGATTTTCACGACAAACCATCCTTGGACATTGGATGTCCGAAAATGTCCGAAGAAATATGCCTATGTCCGTCCGAAAACCGAATCGGTCTCCGGAGAAATTCGGAATTCCGAAAATGATTGTACTGATTGGCCCCACTAGTTACCACATAACTATTTCTGGTATACTTTTTGGAATAGTTCTCATTTTCTTCAAGAATTTCAACTATATAGTAGAATAAGCGTGCATAGTTGCATGATATTCATATACACATTCGCATGGACATTCGATGACACCATAGATCACCTCTAAAATCGTCACACAGATAGATCTTGATGCGCTGATTCCAAAAAACGCAATATCTAAGACGCACAACAGATAGTTTTTGATTTATACCTATTTCAATGTTTTAGCGATATTTCTTTTGGGACACCATAGATCATGGTGAAAATTGTCTCGTAGATGTATTTCGACGTCCTGATTCTGAAAAACATAATAGCTAAGATGCACAATGAACCGTTTTTGAGTTACACTTAATTTAACGTTCTAGCGGGAATTTTTTCGACACCATAGATCACGCTGAAAATAGCCATACAGATAGATATTGATGCGCTGATTCCAAAAATCGTAATAACTAAGATGCACAACGGACAGTTCGTGTGCATGCACATTCGCATCTAAAGATCACCATAGTTGGGGACACCATAAATCGGGCTCAAAATAACCTCTAAGATAGACCTTGATGCGCTGATTCCAAAAATAGTAATACCTAAGACGCACAACGGACAGTTTTTGTGCATGCACATTCGCATCTAAAGATCACCATAGTTGGGGACAGCATAGATCGGGCTCAAAATAACCTCTAAGATAGACCTTGATGCGCTGATTCCAAAAATAATAATACCTAAGACGCACAACGGACAGTTTTTGGAATATGAATGCTCTCACCGGGGGAAAGAGGCATAACACAAAGTTTTATGAAAAATAGATATGATTTTTGGAATCAGCGCATCAATATATATGTGTTTGGCCATTTTCAGCGTGATCTCTGGTATCCCTGTACTTTTGCAATGATCTTTGGTGTCAACCGTAATTGTCAACATCTTTAAAGTGTCATAACTCCGAAACCGTTCGTTGTGCGTTTTAGATATTATGTTGTTTTTTTAATCAGCGCATCAAGGTCTATCTTAGAGGTTATTTTTAGCCCGATCTATGGTGTCCCCAACTATGGTGATCTTTAGATGCGAATGTGTATCCACAAAAACTGTCCGTTGTGTGTCTTAGGTATTACAATTTTTGGAATCAGCGCATCAAGGTCTATCTTAGAGGTTATTTTTAGCCCGATCTATGGTGTCCCCAACTATGGTGATCTTTAGATGCGAATGTGCATGCACAAAAACTGTCCGTTGTGCGTCTTAGGTATTATGATTTTTGGAATCAACGCATCAAGGTCTATCTTAGAGATTATTTTGAGCCCGATCTATGGTGTCCCCAATTATGGTGATCTTTAGATGCGAATGTGCATGCACAAAAACTGTCCGTTGTGCGTCTTAGATATTATGATTTTTGGAATTAGCGCATCAAGATCTATCTGTATGGCTATTTTCAGCGTGATCTATGGTGTCCAAAAATTTCCCGCCAAAACGTTCAATTAAGTGTAACTCAAAAACGGTTCATTGTGCATCTTAGCTATTATGTTTTTCAGAATCAGGACGTCGAAATACATCTACGAGACAATTTTCAGCATGATCTATGGTGTCCCAAAAAATTATCGATAAAACATTGAAATCGGTATAACTCAAAAACTATCCGTTGTGCGTCTTAGATATTACGTTTTTTTTAATCAGCGCATCAAGATCTATATGTGTGCCGATTTTAGAGGTGATCTATGGTGTTATCGAATGTCCATGCGAATGTGTATATGAATATCATACAACTATTCACGCTTTAGTAGGATATGGTAATCACATCGGAATATATGTGTAAAGAAAACGAAATATGTTTAATACAATTGTGTGTGTACTCGAATGAAAATGATATTTAAAGTTCATTAGTACATCAATTTTATTGAGAAAAAAAAATGTATATAAACACCATTGTAACGATACATCACAATTAGTCAGCTGTAACAGAGTTTGCATTCAGGCCGGAAATTTCGAAGCACCAGGCCGCCGCCGGGACGGCCGGCCAGCGGCGGTAGTCTATATGGTCTTGGGCGACGGTACAGTCTCCGGCAAGGCGTCGCAACGGTTCTCGCCAGAGTTCGGCACGGACTGGGCCGGCCCTATGGGCCATGGGCCGGGCCTGGGCTGGGCTTCAGCTTTAAAGGGAATAGGTCACCTTGAAAGCTGTCTTGAAGTTCAACCATTAGGTCATTAGGCCGTGGCGAAGTTTAGTTCTGACTAGGCCTGGCAATCCCCCCGTGACGTCACCACGAGGACGCCCGAGGGCATTTACATGTTAAGGCTATGGAGGTCGAGGAGTTTTCCATATTGAGTTTCGAACACTTCTAAATGCTATTTATTTGAAAAATGCATGTTGCCATGTTCGCTACTGCTTCTTCTATCCAGATCCGGGGTCGATATATACATAACGGGTCATCTACTTCAATGGCAAGACGTTTACTAGCGTCATGTAAGCCAGCCACTAAGGGCGACTTTTGGTACCATGTAGTACGATTATCACCCCAAATGTCATGAGCCACTTTGGAATGTACGGTTTGGAGTACGGTTTAGTTTAAACTCGACGGATGGATGAATTACAGAGTTGATCTAGATAAGATAATTATGTAGGGTAGAGTTTTTTTAGGTTAAGAAAAGATTATTTGAATTCAACGAATAGATTAACCCTCGCCCTGGTTGGGAGGGGGTCATTTCGACCCCATCCTTAAAGGGAGTGTGCCTACTGTTTTGAACTGTCAAAATTATTTTTCCTACGATAAGTAGCTATTGTTGTGATGGTTGGATACGATGAAATTCACATCTGGAGCCCCTTTAGTTGAATTTTCACTTATATTGTTTTCGATTATTTTTCGTTTCGATATCGAAAAAACGATTCCCACTACGGTGAAGGTAAACAGAGGTAACAAATTGATACGTGAACGACGCACCTAAGACAAGCATGATGCATGCAAGCATGATGGCCGCCCAGGCTCTGTTGTTCGGCAGCTGCTATCAGCGCACACGAGCTGTTTGTTCGAATTGCTATTGGCCGGTGATAACAATATGCTAGCAGTGTAATCGATAGTTGCAATGCTTTTAGTAGTGGGAAGCCATCTGGAGTCTACCCGATAACTTTTTGCTCCCAAGCAAATTCCTGGAGTCTTTGAATATCTCAGCAACTAGGGTGAATCTGGAGAAATGATGTAGTGGTTCAATTCAGAAAATTGTGTTCTATAGACCAGTGTCAATAACCCCAACTAAGCGATGTGAGTAGGCACACTCCCTTTGAAGGAAATAGTTCACCTTCAACATGGGTTTTGAACTGAAATAGCAGTTTTGTAGCCCGTGTTGAGAAATCCTTATATATATAACTTTTCTTGGCTGAAAAGACTCTCCAGCCGAAGATATTTGACTTTTTGGCGAAGGAATACGGAGCATATATGATGTACCGTACCGTCTGAAAGTGCCAGCACTGCCATGGAGCATGCGCAGACCAATAATGCACACCATAACATTAATAATTTACGACCTTCTGTCCTGAATTGGCGCGATGTAGGACCATTTTTGAAAATAAAAAAAGAAACTTTATTAAAAAATATAATAAAATCGTGTTCTGAAAAATTTCCCGAAGGTGAACTATTTCTTCACCTTCAACATGGGGTTTTGGACTGAGATAGCAGATTTGTAGAGCAGATCTAAAAATGGTGTGTGGTGAAAGAATTACCTCTCTACGTTAAGTAATTTCGACACAGGACTAGTGGGCCCGATTTCAATCCCGCTGTTCCGGGCCACGATCGGGGAATGAACGCTCGCCGCCGCGCCGCCGGAGACAGGTACACTCTCTGGCACGTAGTCTCTGGTCACGACGCCTCGTTAATATCCGCTCAGCCGCCCGGGCGGCGCGATGGCCCCTTGTCAGAGACTGTACTTGGCGTCAGGCGGAGCGGGGCGGAGCCAGAACGCCAGCTGCTATCGTACGATTTCTCGTGAAATAGAAACTTACTTCTTTCTCCACATATATCCATCAGTTGTCCAAACCAAAGTCATATTCATAGTTTTGAGCTCAAGATACACCTAATGGTTGAACTTCAAGACAACTTACAAGGTGACCTATTCCCTTTAAAGGAAATAGTTCACCTTCAACATTAGTTTTAAACTGAGATAGCTGTTTTGTAGCCCATGTTGGGAAACCCCTATCTGCAAGTTTTCTTGACTGAAAAGACTCTCCAGCCGAAGATATTTGACTTTTTGGCGAAGGAATTCGGCGCATATATGATATACCGTACCGTCTGAAAGTGCCAGCACTGCCATGGAGCATGCGCAGACCAATAACGCACACCATAAAATTCATGATTTACGAACTTCTGTCCTGCATTGGCGCGATGTAGGACCATTTTTGGAAATAAAAAAAGAAACTGTATTAAAAAATATAACAAAATGGTGTTCTGAAAAAATGTCCGAAGGTGAACTATTTCCTTTAAGTCTTTCGGGAATAGCAGGAAAACTGCGACGCGTAGCACCGCAAAATTTGGCACAGCTATTCTGGCATCAATTACCCACATCGTGTTACATTTTACACAATTTACAACACAACACAATTACCCCACGTCATCTCAGGTCAGGTTACGAGGTCACGTCAAGTGACATTACCTCCAAAAATGTTTGAGGTCCCAAAGCCACAGTATTTGTCAGATATTTGAAAATTTCAGTATTGCATACGGGCATACGGACGTATCCTTCCCGTTGCGACTCTCGGACTTGGAAGTTGGGTCTCAGGTACTTGAGGACCACGAGCCGCCACTGCACTGGTTACAACTTCTTCGCTTTCCGCAATCTCGAAAATTCATGACCAGCATCAGACATTGTGACTGTTTACTACATATATTCGAGCACAGCACGCAAATAGTACCGAACTTCCCGACACACGTATTACATTCCATTGCATTACTTGAGCACATCCTGCAACACATTCCTTCGAAATCATGGCACATACCCACTACCCAGAGACAACAGGCAGCAGAAATCAGAAACTGGCAAAGATACCGACTACACGTCGCGCCAACAGAATACACTACAAAATAACGAAGAAGCGCGTTATCTACGCGGCCTGAGAAACGAGATAGAACACATAAGATACACATCGTAAGCAATTACAAGCTAAAGCGACTAAAATCAAGCTTTTATTCTGGCCACAAGAAGAAGAAAAACTGCGTACAATATATGTATTACGGAAGTGAAATGCTTCTACGAGCAGCAAATGCAAATGCCTGTATGTTTACATGTTGGAGAACGGCTTCGCTAGTCTAGCATAAAACCTGGAGGCATCTAATTCCAACATGCAATGGGCCCAGCTAGGGTCGCCGGTCGAGCCTTCGCTACAACAGCATACACCTGAGTATTTCTTCTCGCCGGCCTGCCAACGCCGGTATCCACCGTTTCACTCAGTGACAGTACACGGCATACAGGGAGGACCACCAACAGCTCGCAGCTTCCCTCAACACCGCATCAATGAGCTTCCCACAGCACCCTGCCGAAAACCGTACCGAACACACATCCCAGTGTCAGTGCCACCAGCACCACCGCTTTGACACCATCCACCGCTACCCGCCGCCACCACTGTCCACCGCTCGCCGTGCTACCGAGCATCGCCCGCCGCCTCAGAACGGCGAGTTCAGTCTCCGCGAGGCAGCAGCGGGGCCGGCAGGTTGGCCAGCCTGCCGTCGCGGTACGTCCACTGCAGGCCGATGCAGGGCGAGGGCGGCGCGTGCAGGTGCCGGTACTCAGCCTCTGCCAGCCTCGGGCGCCGGAGTCGCCGGAGCGCCGGAGTCGGCTGCCGTCGCCGCCGCGCGTCCCAGCCATTCGGCCAGCCGGGCCCCGCCTTAGCGGCCAGCTCGCCGTCGGCCAGCGCCCGCTGCCAGACGGAGAGCGCAGCGTTGGCCGCGACCAGCGCCAGCACCAGCACCGCTGCCACCGCCTTCCCGGCGCCGCCGTCCGGGGCGAGCGCGGCGCTCACCAGCAGCGCGGCGACCACCAGAGCGAAGAGCAGCACCACCGGCCACGAGAACCAGACGCGCCGCTGGAAGGTGGCGGCCGCCAGACAGCGGCGCCAATGCTGCCGCCACCGCCGCCCGGCCAGCTCCGAGTTGATGTCAGCCTGCAGACGCAGCAGCGCCTCGGTGGTGGTGAGGCCGTCGCCCTCGCCGCCGCCGCAGGCATCCTGCGTGCCGCCGTTCAGTTGTTGATGAACAGCCGCCTTCCGATCCAGGCGCAGTACGCGATGAGGGCAGCGGCACAGGTTGGCAGCGTCGGCGGAGCTCGGTTACTGAAGGTACTGTCTCCTCTTCTTCTTCTCACGCGTTTCCAGTGCCTCTTCTCGGCGCATTCTGTTCACGAAGCTGAGCCGAATGAACGTGCGCAGCCGGACAAACCTGCGCACTATCCGAACGTCCGGAGAGTCTGGCTCCTCGCTCAGTCTCTACCAGCGACTCGACAAGTCTCGGGCTGCGAGAGAGGCGGTCCGGCTCCAGGTGTTGTCGTGTGCAGAAGGCTGCCACCATTTCCTTGAATTTCCCCAGCTACTTGGTGGAGGGGACACCGAGTCCACCCTGGCTCCGCAGCCGGGTCCACATTGTCTCGGCTGACGCTGTCTTGGTGGAGAACGCCGAGGGAACTCCCAGACTGGGGTCGAGTTTGCGGCACTTGGCTAACACGTAGCCAGCCGCGTGAGCCATGCCATACTGCTCAGCCGACACACCGTTCTGCGGGTCCACCGGCGAGGCAGCAGAGAGGGACGTGGTCGGACGGCTTTGACTGGCTTCTTCTAGAAGTGACTTGGCTTCTTGGAGGTCGGAATCGACCTGCTGGTCCTCGGTGGGATGCTCCTCGAGGAAGTCGGCAAGGAGGGCGTGGTCCACGGCACCGACGTCTTCTGGCACTGATAGCCGTGCTTCCGCCGACAATGTCTGCGTCAGAGGGTTCACACCCAGCCCATGCTCAACCTCAAGACTGCGAAGTCTGAGAAAATAAATACATGATGAGCACACTGCAAGTATGATGACAGATGAACTAACAAAATGTAATATTTGTAACCCTGATGATCATTACAAATATCAAATATCTGAACAATCACCAGTAGGGTCCAATATCAAATCAATATATGCACGTTTAAAGGGAGATAATAACCTTTTGATTTTGTTAGCAACACTTTCTTTGGCTACCGTTATGGTATTAAAATGATGTGATCTAAATTTAAGAATTAAATACAATTATTTCCTAATTCAAAGTTGGAAGTTTGGGAAAATGTATGATCAGTATTTTCCCTACACTATTGGAAAGCGCAACATCTGGCGCTTTAGTGTCAATCTGTTCAACGTTGTTGAATGGGCACTTATAAACAAATCGCCGACACTAAATAGGTTGCCATCGGGGGCCTACCTAAACTGCCGATTTCAATGCACTTTTTTAAAATGATTGTTGATTGTTCATAAAAGTTTGGCACATATTCGCAAAAGATAGAATGCAGGAAACATATTGCATACCTTCATGATAAATAACAATGCGTAGGGAGGCTAATTTACTGAATACGTTACCAAGTGCTTGCTGATTATAAGCGTGGAGCGCTTATCAACTATGAATTTAAATATCTCGCGGTAGGAATTTTTATATGCTAAATGTGATGAATTTACAATATATTTTGGTCTCGTCTATCGATTTCAGGTGCTAACTCCATTTTTGTGGAAAAATGTCATTATCTCCCTTTAAGCATAATGGAGTGTGAATCATCAAAACCATTAATTTTCTAGGCCTTTGAATGCCCAACTTAACTGCAATTTACACTACCAAAATTTAAAATAATCATCTTCCAGAAGAAACAAAAACATGGATGTGGAAATGACATACATTCTGAAACTTTAGATTTTAGTGTTCAATTGCAAATGTTGGTATAAGTATTATCCAGACTGCAAAGTTTGGCAAGGAGCTGACGCAGCGCACCAGCCAATAGTGAAAATTTGCACCATGCGGACCAGGAATCAGCACCAGTCCGCACAAGACCAGCTAGAGATCCATACCAACCCATCAAAACCAGTAAAACACCCTTATTGGGTTGGAACCTGAGCAGACTGTTTTTTTGTTATGGGAAAGACACTTAAAGCTTTGTTTTTAGTTAAACAGGGACCCTGCACCAGCAGCAGGTGGTCACATGACCAGGCTGGTCAGCCAGGGCTGGCTGAGAGAAGAGTGCAAGCTTGGAAGGTTGTGGCTGCTGCAAGTTGCACAATCAATCACCACCATACAGGGTCCTAGGATTGCTTTGGAGCTGGGGTGCTGAGTGGAAAATTCTGGCCAAAAATATGCATAAAGAGAGGAAAATTGAACCAATAAACATATTACTCACTTTATCAATACCCAATTGCCTGCTCACCAGAATTATTGATTACTTATGCACTTTCTTACCTATCCCTCCACATGCTGTCCCTATGATTGCATCCATAAATCAGTATCAGGGATCCAATTATCCAATACATTGAAAAATAAGGAATGGAAAATTTGCAGTAAAACTTGGTAAGAAGAGTGGAGAAATAGTATCCATAGTGTCATTTTCCACCCAAATTTCCCAATGCTAGGACACTGCCACCATAAGGAAGACAGAGTTGCCGGTTGGTGTGTTGCTCCTAAACACAACAACCCAAAATTTCAGAATTTGCATAAAATATTTTTATGACATGAACATTTTTGTCTGCAAATTTTTAGCCACATCAATCATGCAGTTGAAGAGACATAAGCCTCTGAAAACCATGGCTATGTGGGGACGCTCATACATATATTTCACCAGCCAGGATGGGACAGCACAGACAAAATCTTGTTGAAAATGGCATACTTTGCAGCCTGGAGTATTATCAATGGTGTCGCCACTGTCTCAAAATTAGTAGGGACAAATCCAAGTTTTTGTTTGTGTACTTAAACATGGTATCAGATAAGGGGTCTAAAAAAATACTAGGGACAATGTCCTCAGTTTTCCCAGTCACAGTGGCGACGCCCATGGGTATTATTGTACACTTAACACTATGTACAAATATTAACATCATTATTATTAGCATTGTATGTATGCAATATGTTACTAAAATAGTGCACTGACTTTGCCAGCAAACGACGACAATGAACAATTCTCCCTTTGCACAATCTTCCACAAAATAAATATTAAGGCCGTCGTTACACCTGTCTTTAGCGCGCAAGAATTGTGTGATCTGGCAAAGTTAGTTGCTATTTTGGAGTTCAGTCCACTATTTCAGATTTCATACGAAAAGTTCTTAATGTTTCTTATAAATACAAAACTAAGAATTATGTATCATCAAAATATGTTTATATTTCTAAACTTATAATATAAGAGCGATTAATTGTTGCATGAATAAAATGATTAAATGTCATGGAAAACTTGGTATAATTTTGGTATAAAAGTTCGTCCAACCTGTTGTTATAGGGCCTTGATTAGGTGCATCTTGAGCTCAAAACTACGAATATGACTTTGGTTTGCACAACTGATGGATATATGTGGATGTAACGGAAGCTGGCCCACATTTAGCCGAGATTCAGCCCAGCCCAGATTCGTGCTACCATATCTGAAGGAAAACTTTACCAGCCAAAATTTATTAAATATCCATCAAAAACGTTAAAAAGGGTTATCATTCGAAAGCCCTCACCGCAACGAACACAGTCATACCCTTGGACTTTCCCTATCTTACCCACAAAAGGCACCAGACCCGTCCGAACATTCAGTCACTCAAACTCACTGAGTTAGCGGGACGCGGCGATTTCAACCAAACTCAGGGAAATAATAGAAGAGCACATGCCGGAACTGAAAATCATAGTCCCTATTCGTGACATTTTTAAATTTGATCTTCAGGGCCACTCAAGCTTGCAAAATGACCCCTTCTCCCATGTTAACACGCAGTCACTCAAACAATAATAAGTAACAGAAGGACGCACCAATTAGCTCAAGACTCCGCATACTCGTGTAGAAATGTCTTCCGCAAATTTCCAGGAAGTGGCAATATGTGACACTCAAAGGTACAGCCTCCAGAGGCCGACAAGCTTTCCAGTTCTTTTCAATATATATATTCGCTGAGTTGGCGGGACGCGGCGATTTCAACCAAACTCAAGGAAATAATAGAACAGCACATGCCAGATCCGAAAATCATAGTCCCTATTCGTGACATTTTCAAATTTGACCTTCAGGGCCACTCAAGCTTGCAAAATTACCCCTTCTCCCATGTTAACATGCAGTCGCTCACACGATAATAAGTAACAGAAGAACGCACGAATTAGCTCAAAACTCCACATACTCGTGTAGAAATGTCTTCCGCAAATTTCCAGAAAGTGGCAATGTGTGACAGTCAAAGGTACAGCCTCCAGAGGCCGTCAAGCTTTCCAGTTCTTTTCAATATATGTATTCGCTGAGTTGGCGGGACGCGGCGATTTCAACCAAACTCAAGGAAATAATAGAACAGCACATGCCGGATCTGAAAATCATAGTCCCTATTCGTGATATTTTCAAATTTGACCTTCAGGGCCACTCAAGCTTGCAAAATTACCCCTTCTCCCATTTTAACATGCAGTCACTCAAACGATAATAAGTAACAGAAGGACGCACCAATTAGCTCAAGACTCCGCATACTCGTGTATAAATGTCTTCCGCAAATTTCCGGAAAGTGGCAATGTGTGACACTCAAAGGTACAGCTTCCAGAGGCTGTCAAGCTTTCCAGTTCTTGTCAATATATATATTCGCTGAGTTGGCGGGACGCGGTGATTTCAACCAAACTCAAGGAAATAACAGAACAGCACATGTCGGATCCGAAAATCATAGTCCCTATTCGTGACATTTTCAAATTTGACCTTCAGGGCCACTCAACCTGGCAAAATTACCCCTTCTCCCATGTTAACATTCAGTCATTGAAACGATAACAAGTAACAAAAGGACGCACCAATTAGCTCAAGACTCCGCATACTCGTGTAGAAATGTCTTACGCAAATTTCCAGAAAGTGGCAATGTGTGACACTCAAAGGTACAGCCTCCAGAGGCTGTCAAGCTTTCCAGTTCTTTTCAATATATTTATTCGCTGAGGTGGCGGACGCGGCGATTTCAACCAAACTCAGGGAAATAATAGAACAGCACATGCCGGATCTGAAAATCATAGTTCCTATTCGTGACATTTTCAAATTTGACCTGCAGGGCCACTCAAGCTTGCAAAAATTACCCCTTCTCCCATGTAAACATGCAGTCACTCAAACAATAATAAGTAACAAAAGGACGCACCAATTAGCTCAAGACTCCGCTAACTGGTGTAGAAATGTCTTCCGCAAACTTACAGAAAGTGGCAATGTGTGACACTCAAGAAAACAGCTCCCAATTGCCGTCAAACATTTTTGGTTGCTGCTTGCTTTTATAGTCCAGTGAAAAATAATTTAGTGTCGTCACTTCACCTCTGGAGGCTGCACCTTTGAGTGTCACACATTGCCACTTTCTGGAATTTGCGGAAGACATTTCTACACCAGTATGCGGACTCTTGAGCTAATTGGTGCGTCCTTTTGTTACTTGTTATCGTTTGAATGACTGAATGTTAACATGGGAGAAGGGGTAATTTTGAAAGCTTGAGTGGCCCTGAAGGTCAAATTTGAAAATGTCACGAATAGGGACTATGATTTTCGGTTCCGGCATGTGCTGTTTTATTATTTCCCTGAGTTTGGTTGAAATCGCCGCGTCCCACCACCTCAGCGAGTATAGGTTAACTCATATTTATATTGAAAAAACTGGAAAGTTTGACAGCCTCTGGAGGCTGTACCTTTGAGTGTCACACATTGCTACTTTCTGGCAATTTGCGGAAGACATTTATACACCAGTATGCGGAGTCTTCAGCTAATTGATGCGTCCTTTTGTTACTTATTATTGTTTGAGTGACTGCATGTTAACATGGGAAAAGGGGTAATTTTGCAAGCTGAGTGGCCCTGCAGGTCAAATTTTAAAATGACACGAAATGGGGACTATGATTTTCGGAATCCGGCATGGTGCTGTTCTATTATTTCCCTGAGTTTGGTTGAAATCGCCGCTT
>JAXIVJ010010316.1:2500-7500 GCA_036785665.1 Chirona hameri
GGTGTAGTACACAGTACACACGATCATATATAACCAGTAAGGCGCCGTAGTTGGCGATGAACGAGCGAGCGCGAAGGAAATGTATGGGGAATTTCAACTCGATCGGGCAAGTAGTTTCTGAGATACAAAAAAGGTGCGCACGTGCACACGTGCAGAGGTAACCACCTTTGACACGTGGGAAAGTGGGGGCTGAGAGGTCCCTAACCACACACCAAACTTGAACACAATCGGCTCTGCCGTTCCAGAGATATAGAATAGGGGTGTACACGTGCGCACGTGCGCACGTGCAAAGCCACCCCACCCCTCACTTGTGGAAAGGCGGCGGCTGAGAGGTCCCTAACCATGCACCAAATTCGAACACAATCGGCTCAGCCGTTCCTGAGATACATAATAGGGTGTGCACGTGCCCACGTGCAGAGGCACCCCACCCCTGACTTGTGGGAAACTGGCGGATGAGATGTCCCTAACCACACACCAAATTTGACCACAATCGGCTCAGCCGTTCCTGAGATATAGAATAGGGGTGTGCACGTGCGCACGTGCAGTCACCCCACCCCTGAGTTGTGCGAAAGTGGCGGCTGAGGGGCCCCTAACCACACACGAAATTTGCACATAATCTGCCAAGCCGTTGCGGAGTTATTGCGAGAAAACACTTTTCAACACTTTTCACGCGCCACGCGCAGTGGTAGTCACCCACATGAGTCGCCACTGGTCTCAAACAGGGTAGGTTGGATGGGGCTGCTAAGCAAAGAAGTCCGCTTGTCAATCGGTCTTGCGGTTGCAGAGATATGAGCTTCTCAAAAGCGTCGCCACGGGTCGGGTCGGGCCGGGCCGGGCCGGGCCGCTCATAATCAGATTTATCCTCTACGCCACGGAAGGACGACCGAGCGCTACAATTCAAATTGGTAGTCGTCGAAGCTTGCCGGTCCTGGACTGATCAAGGAATCATGGACATCAAATCCTTTTTTAAGAAGAAGGTAATGATTGAAACCCCATCCAACCTTGCTTAGTGATAGCCGATAGGTATAAGGTACCTATCTGAATTGGCAGCATCCATTGTAGTAGCTAGTGGTGCCAGTTTCAGAAAATATTTGTCCAATGTCCGACCAATGTCCAAGACCATGGTCAGCTGTCTGTCCGAAACTGTCCAAAAAATCATTGTTTGTCCGAAATTTGTCCGAAAGCAGACAAAATGTTTGATATGGAATGTAAAACATTAAGTGTATTATTCGTTTAATACAAAAGTAACTTAGTGTTTTTTTTCGCGACAAGCCATCCTTGGGCATTGAATGTCCGAGAATATCCAAAGAAATATGTTTATGTCCGTCCGAAAACCGAATCGGTCTTCGGACAAATTCGGAATTCGGAAAATGATTGTACCGATTGGTACCACTAGTAGTAGCCATTTAACCCTCGCCCGTGCAGCGTCCGATACCTACGTGACCGTGCAGGGGGGGGGGGGGGTACGCCCCTTGGATTTTCCCCTTAATTGAGGGGCGAAAAGCCATAAAACTTCGAATACAAAACGAGCGGGTTGCTTGTGATGAGAGGAAGCCGTTGATACCCGATTTTGAAGTCCTGGGTCATTAGGTAACCTCTGAGGTCATGTCAATTACCCGGATGTTATCCAAATCGTGCATGTGTGGACATCGAATTATAATCAAGCTAAAATCGTGAATGAACATATCATTATGTAAAATGGATGCCAAATTTGAAATCAGCGTCACAAAATGTCCTAGAAACTGCCGGAGGCCAAACAAGTAATTCAGGTCATCAGAGGTTACGACCTCAGTGGAAACCATAAATGTCACCTGGTAACACCTGTGTATATGCTCCTGAACAACAAACACTCGGAAACTGCACAAGTTACAAGCATCGATACTACGGGACGCTAGTTGCGCCTGACATGACCTTGAGAAACAGGTCATAGGTCACGGGTCATGGGGAGTAGAAGTTTATAATTTTCAGAGTATGTGTAAATTGTTCACAAGTAGGGTACTGAAAGTTTCATCGCAGTCGGTTGATAACTACGCGAGTTATTCCGAGAAAAAAAACGAGGGTGTGGCATCCACCCTCGCACTGGCGAGGGCTCTACTATTATGCAAAATTTGCAAATTTTCGACTCGTTTGTCCAGAGCTCTGTACAAGGTTGCAGTTTCCATTTGGGAAAGGTTTGCATATTTTGTGTTACAAATCTTATGTTGGTGTTGGTAAGGTTATGTATGGTACATTGAACATTCTTATTGACAGAGTATCCATACGATATCTTCCTGTTACTTCAAAATATAATGATAGAAACCTTTGAAAGGTCAAGGTATACATGGATACTGCTTTTAAACCATTTGCACCGTTACCAGTTGTTTGTTACAGTTCGGTACATATGTATACAGTTATTATTATCACATGTACTATTGAGCGCCGACTGCCACCGGTCATCGTGATTTACTATCCGAGGCTAATGTATATGAAAACTATCTTCATTTCAATAATTTGCATCATACCGAGATGTGCAACCAGGAAAAGGGGTTACCTGAGGCTTGGCTCCACTCACGGTCTGGTTCCAATATTACAATTTATTTTCCACGACCTAAGGTTAAAATTTTCACGCCGCTTCGCGGCGTCACATCGGTGGTCATCGTCATAACAAAGCCATCGTCATCGTCTTCGGTTCGTTGTAACGCTGAATTGAATGAATAGCATTTTTAGCTTCTTATCCTCTACAAGGTCTATATTTCTGGGTTTTATCAGGCAAACCCGTACAAATTTCGCCCCTCTGGCGGTGCTAAATAACAAGTACCTTCTATAACACCAGTAAAACGCCTTTTTAGGCGATGACCGAGCGGGCGCGCACTGGTAAAGCTAAAACAGGTTTGAAATATGAAACGGTACGGGAGCCAGGGGCGAATCCATAATTTTGTTCAAGGGGGAGGGGGCGGCAGGGCATAGGGGCGCATTGTTTTCCAGGGAACAGGGGCGCATTTTTTTTCCGGGAAATTGGGGCGCCGTTTCTTCAAACATGCACAGGGGCGGATCTGGGATTTTCCGAATGGGGTGGGCGGCTGACCCAGGGGGCGGCATTTTCGCCGTCAAAGGGGACACCTTGGGTCTAGAGGGGCGTTAAATGTTAATTAATAACATAAATTTTCCTGCATTTTTGTAATTATCTTACGCTTACTCATTTGCAGTTAGTCACTTCAAAAAGCAAAATTATAGATGTATTTTTTTTATATGATACTGAATTTATTTGTATAGCACTCTCACATGTGGGTATGCCGTCTGTCAGTAGCACGCATTTTCGTCAGTAGCACGTATATTCGAGTGCGATCATGGATGTGACTAATTCTGTCACGGCTAGGTCACTCACCTCTCTCTCTGGCCAGCCGAAATATACCCCCTCCCCTCTCTCCTCTCTGACCTGCCAAAATGCCAAAATCACCCCCCCCCCCTCTCTTTCCTTTCTGACCTGCCGAAATCTACCTAGCTCTATCTCTGCCTGAATCTATCTCTGATGGAAGTGGTAGACATTATTGTCTACCACTTCCATCAGATGCCGACGCTTCCATCTTCCACGGACGAAGAGGCGCCTCTTGTTCAAATTCCATCGTAGCCACGTCGTTGCGGTGCTTGTTGAAGTCCTTCCCCTTAGCGCATTTGACATTCGCGCCCGCCTGACATCTTCTTGCACCAAGAAGAGTTGGCAGGGAGAGATGTTCGAGTTGATGCATGGGGCTGGCGCCGCGACTCGTGCTAACTCGTCCTATTTACCCTTGACTGGGATGACCTGCGTCGGTGGCAGCGGCCTGAGTAAGATGGCCAATGCGCGGGAGGACCGTGCCGAAAATTTGTGACACGTAAATCCTTCGACTTTAAATTCCGCCTGTCAGCAAATATTGCGCGATCGGATATGGTCCATGCAAACAACTCTGCTTAGCGAAGGGCGCCGACACCATGGTGTCGGCGCGAAACGTATTCAAACGTAAGGTTTGAACCAAATACAAATATGCGCTCAGCTTTAGCTGACAGCACGAGGATAGACCGTTCACCGTAAGTCCAGGAGCTTCCCCGTCTCGGCATACAACTTTTGTTTAGCGGGACAGTGATTTAGGGAAGCCCCTGCCTCGTCCGGAGTGATACACTCATTCTACCTCAATTGAAGGAATAGCATCACAGAAACTATTGTTCTTCTTGTCTCCCATCAGTGACACTCAGTGGCGTGCGTATAAATTCACAAAGGGTTGGCTTCAGGGCCATCACTCGGTCTGAGGGGCTCTAGGTCTGAGGCAGCCCTTTGTCAGCCTGAGGAGACCCTTTGTCAGCCTGTGGACTGACAAAGGGTCCTGATTATTCCGTTCCTGTTCTGTTCCGCCTGAGGGGCCTTTGGTTGGCGTGAGGGGCCCACGGTCGGGTTGAGGGGATCCTCCGGCGCCCCGAATTGGGGATCTTGGACGGCCTGATGGGCCCACAGTCAACCTGAGCGGTCCTCGATCGGCTTGAGAGGACCTCGATCGGCCTGAAAGAGAATTCGGTCGGCTTGAGCGGGCCCCCCTGTCGACCTGAGGGGCCCGTGCAACATGAGGGGCCCTTAAATGATTTCTAGGCCTGATAGAACCCTTGCCATGCCTGAGCGGGTCCCAGGCTGGTCTGAGAGGGCGATTGTCGAGGCCTGAGAGAGCCTCGCACCTCCGGCGGTCACTGACCGGAAGGGCGTCGTTACTGGCCGGAAGGGCGTCGCCATTGGCTAGAGGGGCACTGTCATTGGCCGAAGGGGCACCGTAACTGGCCGATGGGGCGTTGTCACTGGCCGCAAGAGTGTCGTCGCTGGCCGGAGGAGTGACATCACTGGCCAGATGGGCGCCGTCACTAGCCGAAGTGGCGCTGTCACTGGCTAGAGGGGCGCCGTCATTAGCCGGAGGGGCGCCGTCACTGGCCAGATGGGCGCCGTCATTAGACAGAGGGACGCCGTCACTGAACAGCGTGGCGCTGTCATTGGCTGGAGGGGC